>VSMD01098822.1:0-99062 GCA_008750895.1 Mirza zaza
CTTTTCTAGCATCTTACAAGTAAAAAAAAAAATAAAAAAAAAATTCCTCAATACTATAAACCAGAATCTGTAAGGTTTTCTTTTGAGACAGAGTCTCACTCTCTTGCCTAGGCTAGAGTGCCGTGGCATCTGCCTAGCTCACAGCAACCTCAAACTCCTGGGGTCAAGCAATCCTCTTGCCTCAGCCTCCTAGGTAGCTGGGACTACAGGCACACACCACCATGCCTGGCTAATTTTTTCTATTTTTAGTTGTTTTGACTAATTTCTTTCTACTTATAGTAGACATGGGGTCTCACTCTTGCTCAAGGCTGGTCTCAAACTCCTGAGCTTAAGCGATCCTCCCGCCTCGGCCTCCCAGAGTGCTAGGATTACAGGCGTGAGCCACCACGCCCGGCCTGTGTATGGTTTTTAAATGGAGATAAAATACTTCTTAGGACTATTCTAAAAATTAAATGAGATCATGTATATAAAGCACTTAGGACACTGGCTGGCACAAATCAAGCACTCAATAAATGGCATTTATTATGTTTATTCTTATAGGAAGGAGGTGAAACAACTCTGCAATAAGTGGTTTAAAAACCTATTAGAAAAGTCTGTAAAGGCAGATGGATAGAACCACAGTTAAATATATAGACTGTTAAGCTCAATGAGGAAAAGAATCTTGACTTATTTATTCTTATAGTTCTAGAACCTATAACACAGGCACTCAATAAAGGCTTACTGAAATGAAGTGAGCATTAAAGTAAGTTGTCTGGAAAAGAAAAGAAAAAAGAGGTCTGAGATTAACTGAAAAATAAACAGAGTCCAAAAATTATTATTCCTCCTAAGCAAGTAACTTTGAAAACGGAAATAAAATACCTAAGCATTTTTTGAAGTATGCATAGAAACTCCCCTCAGACTGGTCTCTTTAATAATGACTAGGCCCACTCTCAAATCCTTTTTGGTAAATGTGTCAAATGTAAAGTCTAATATTTGAGATAAATATTTTAAAATTTAATCTAAATAAATGTTGTGTGCATCCTCAAAGGGGGGGAAATTACCCAAAGCACTAAGGAATCTTTTCCAATTTCCATTCAAAGAGAATAGGATTAAGTTAATTTATAATTCTTCCATCTACTTATATATGACAATGAGCTTGAACTCTTACCTACAAGTAAGTGTAAACACCTGTATTTCGCTTTCACAAGTTTGACTGCACACCCTAGAAAAGGAAGAGGAAAGAAAACTAACTCTCTCAAAAGTGGGCAGTGCCACAGAAATACAAAAGAGTGGCTAACAAAATTATCTCCTATGTCTCAGCCGCCACCTGTTAGAGCCCTTGCTCACAGCACAGTCTTCATGGACAGAGCCCTTTCATATTGAAAACACAAAATTCTCAGTGCACTGGATGACGGAAACTGTGTGGAATATGAAAATATGGTCCTATCTTCACCATCCTACCCCAAGGATAAGAGGGAATTAACAGACTTTTTTTTGTAAAAAAGACTTCTCCTCAATTATTGCCCATCAGCTCACTATAGCACCCCACTCTTCTTCCAAAACTGATCAATTTTACAGAAAGCAAATGCCACACCTTTAATAACACATTCAACTCCACAGTGCTTGGCTTCTGTGCCAACTAAAATAACTGTTTCCAAAGAGACAGTTGGAGTTAATCTCCTGAGCCTACTTCAAACTAAAATCTGTGAACAGTGTGAAGTTACAAATCAAATAGCCAAAGTTTTTTTGGGGGAAAAACATTAAATACATCTATCTTCCTTAATGAAATCACAATGTTTTTCAGAAAAACAAAACACCAAAACTACCGGTCTACTTTACAAAGTAGTTTACAGAATAATAAAACCTGCAATATACAGAGTCAATAATTCTTAAATTATCATTTGCTTTCTACGGTGCCTTGAAAAGTAGAAAATGCATGAAAGCACGTATTGTCCAATAACTGACAGCATTAGAATTTTTAAATCTAATTTCTGGAAAATTCTGCTGTAGCAGTTTAAAAAGCAAACCAAAATTTAATGAGAAAAACGTCCAAAATCTGAAAATACATAGGGAAGACACTCATTTAATTTTTTTTTAAACTAAATCAGGAAGGTCATAGAGACCAAGGTAGAGAATATCTATGAGTGGCTGATACAAAAAAAGGTTTCTCTGGAATTAAGGATTGAAAATATTTTATCAAAAACAATCTAACATTATCTTTAAAAATCACTTTACTGTTTAGATTTTTTTAACCACCATATAAGTCTCTATTAACAAAGCTAAAGATTCCAATACAAAGATTTTCACACTATACACATACACACTTTGTAAATTAAGAACCAGATGTAAATCAAAACACTAAAAATCATCTAAAGGTATCCAAACTCTATATGAAACATCAGACTTTTATTTTCACATTCATTTCTCAGATCTACTAATAAAGCTCTTCTGGAATGAGTCTTCATATCAATGTAAGATTGTTCAATATGCCATTCCGTGTGAATAGAGCTTGTGAGACTAATTTTCAAAACCTCCTCAGGGGATGCTTTATTACAGCTCTAGTTACAATTTCCTGCTACTCAAACAGCAACGTACAGAAAACAGCTTATACAGTTAGAAAGAGAAGAGTGAGGATACAGAGGGAGCGCTCCATTCTTTTGTTTGGGTGGCAGAAGCTGCAAAAATAAAGGTCCACTAGAGCCATCTGCACCTATGCCCACCCATCACAGCCCTGCAGAGCACTTTCACCCATCCGCTTCTCAAGTCTCTAGCCCCCGAGGTCGGCAGAACCCGCGGCTTTCCACGTCTGAAAGGACAGACGGGGGACGCTGTGAGCTCCGGGGTACAGACACAAAATGAGGGAGGACACAGAACCTTTGAGGGCAGAGGGACAAGAAGATGCATCCAGATGAGGAGGATGGGACGCGACAGAGATCCGAAGGCTTGCAAATTCACCGGGATAAAAGCCCAGTGGGGCAGACATAGGATGCTGCCTGTTTAGGGATGGGGAAACACCGACGGACAATGCTCCATGAGGGCGCGGGGCACACTGTGAGGAGACCCGGGAGGGTGTGAACTAGGTAGCTCTTAACACGGAGCCCAGAATGGGTTAAGACAGCCTCAAACATATCTACACCGCGAAGCTAAGACTCACGATTACTTCTCCGGCTGAAGGTAAGGGTCGGGTGGACCCCGCAGGTCTGCAGTTCTGTCCTCGTCGCGATCGTCCCTGCTTCTCGCGTAGAGCGGGTGACCTCAGGTACTCTCCCGCCCCACCCACCCGGGCGGGCGCCCCTTCCCCGTCGGCCCGGGTGCACCCGCCGGGCGGAGACTGACGCGGCCGAAGGTGCGCACTGGAGGGCAGCGGGAAGCGCTGCGTGAGCTGAAGGAGCCCGCGGCGAGGCTCAGACTGGGCGGGCGTCCCCCATCCTTCTCCTGCCGCCGCGCCGCCTCACTAGGGGGAGGGGAAGAGGGGGCGGTGGCTCTTGCCTCCGCCTCGCGGTCAAGTCCGGCTCATGCTCCAGCCTTGAGCGCGCGCGCAGCCCCGGCCGCCCTCCTCCCCTCCCCCGCCTCCGGCTCAGCAGCTAGCGCCCCTGCCGCCACCACCCGTGTCTCTGAGCCACCCGCCAACAGTCCCAGAGATCCTGCAGCTCCAGCGAAAAGCAGCAGGAACGGCAGCAGGTCGGCAGCCGACCCGGAAGCTCTTACGCTGCAAACCGCGAGGCTGCTAGGGGTGTGAACCCGGAAGCGATTTCCTCGCTGCGATAGCGGCGGGGTGGAGATCTAAGGCCTTTGAGGAGCTGGGAGCCCACCGTTTTGGGAGAAAATGAGGGGTCAGTAGTGCTGAGGTGCTAGGAGAGGGAAGGACAGTAAGAAGCCGGAGGGGAAAAGGTTCTTCAACTCCAGAGACCCGAGCCCTCGGGGTGCGGGGTGGGGAGCGCAGCGGAACCCTTTGGACGGCTTCTGGTGGCGACCGAGGGTTTTCCTGTCACAGGAAGTTGGGTCGGGCCGCTGTGCCTAGTAGAAGGGAAGGAGGAATGAGAAAGCGATGACGGTACCCCCCTCAGGTGACTGTCCTACCCAGTGAGTTGATGTAGCAGCTGGAGAGGCACTCGGCAGCCCGCACGGGCGCCTCTCGGTTTCCTTTGGGGAAACAAGAGGAGCAAGATCCAGACTCCAGCAGAGAACACAGAGGTGGGAGACTGAGCCATCTCCACATCTAGTTGCTCCAGGCAAGGAGTTTGTTTATTTATTTATTTATGTTTACAAATAGTTGCCGAGAAGCCAAAGTCACGTTTTGTGTGGAAACTCTCTGAGCAAAGAAAAGAGGGTTTTTTACTTTTCCCGGTAGTGGACTTTGGATGGGTGGTGGCGGAGGAAAAAACCTCCCAGGCGGAGTGTTTACGTACTTTTGTCATTTCAGGGAAAAAAAGTGATTCACAGCTTGTCAGTTCTAACTCCTCGCGTCTACACCTTTCTTCACCTTTTAAGGATTTTTGGCTTTATTTGCTTTTTCCCCATGGTGTTTTTTAGCTTCACCAGAAGTCTTTTTTCTAGCTGGCTTAAATCAGGATCTCAACCTCATTCCTTTCACACTCTTTTGGAGAGTGTCTTTACAGTTTCTGTTTGCAAACACTTGTATAGCTTACTAAAGGAATATTAACAACCTGCCCCTTGGGCACTAAATGGCGGTTGTACACCTCCCTTTCCCCAGTCACGGTGACAACCAGAAATGCCCTATTTTCAAATGATACCAAGTAGGTACCACCTCCCAGTTAAGAACCGCTTCCACCTCGTCTTTCGTAAGGCCTCGTTACTTAATCAGTATATTATCATTTATGCCTAAGCATTTTCCAGAATGGAGTGAACCATGTAACAAAATGCCTCGTATTTCCTGTACTTAGTCACTTGAACCCTTCTCTAAAATTCAGTTTAAACATTGCAAACTGTAGTTACTCCTTTCTCTATTATTTTTAGCTTTTTTCCATTCTTTTGTATGTTTCTGCTTTAGCAGTTTTATCTTCCTGTTAGTAGCTTTTGTTCTTTTCCTTAGTCTGTTTCCTTCTTTCATGTCACTGAAAGAATGTAGATTTCCAATAATCAAGTATGAATATTTCTTGAAAATCAATTTTAAGAATCTTTTGGGGACATGGTAGCATTGGATGGTTTAAAAAACAAATACTATAACCCTCATAGTTAGGTCTTTTTAAAATCAGATCACGTTGATTTACCTTTTGAAAGTTGGGAGTTCTGTGGAGTACTAAATATCTAGAGAAGTGATGAGTATTAACAAATAAAGCACTTTGCTAGTATGTTTTCTTAACATGAGTTGACGGAGACAGGAATTGATTTGCTTTAAATTGTGTTTAGAAGACTAAGAATCACTTGATTTCTCTTTTAGGTGCTTAATAAAAGAAAAATGTTTTTTATAATTGTGCCATGTATATCATAGTGTATTCACAATACAATGTCTTTCTTTTTGGGATTGCAGTCTTTAAGGATGCATTAATACATCTCATGATTTGCAAAGTTTTATTATCTTGAAATCATTGTTAATCTGAGGTGAAAAATAATTGCTAAATAGAAATTCTGAGAAGAAAAAGGTCTCATCCTTTTCACATGGTGTAGGAACGGTGTTGCATGAAGTTGGTTTTAAGAATGATCTTATGAAAAATTTGAACTGAAAAAAAATTCTGTGAGGTATAGAATGAGAATAAATGATATGTCCTCAAAACTTTTCACCAAATGAAATGTCTCCATCCTAATGTTTTACCATAGTTTCTCTAGTGAAATATCTGTAGTTTTTTGTACCTAAATCAATGAAAAATTTTAGAATTTAAAATAAATTTTAAAATTAATTATTTAAATTATTTGATTTAAAATAAAATTTTTGTTAATTTTAATGGTGGTTGTAATCTTAGGCTAAAGTTTATGTAAAATGCCAAAAGTTACTGGATTTTAAAAGAATTTCTTTTAAAGGCAATTTTACAGTTAAGACAATTTTTAATTATTATGTAGGGAAATGAACTAAAAAGGTTCCAAAGTGACATTTTCTTTTTTTTTTTTTTTTTGAGACAGAGTCTCCCCCGCTTTGTTGCCCAGGCTAGAGTGAGTGCCATGGCGTCAGCCTAGCTCACAGCAACCTCATACTCCTGGGCTCAAGCAACTGCCTTAGCCTCCCAAGTAGCTGGGACTACAGGCATGTGCCACCATGCCCGGCCAATTTTTTCTGTATATATTAGTCGGCCAATTAATTTGTTTCTATTTATAGTAGAGACAGGTCTTGTTCCTGCTGAGGCTGGTTTTGAACTCCTGACCTTGAGCAATCCGCCCACCTAGGCCTCCCAGAGTGCTAGGATTACAGGCGTGAGCCACCCAACCCTGCCCCAAAGTGACATTTTCAATTGCAGTTGAGAAAACAAAATAAATTACTCTGTCTCCTCTCAAATAACATTCAAAACCTTTTCTTGAAAATGGTCTCTCTTGGCCGGGTGTGGTGGGTCATGCCTGTAATCCTAGCACTCTGGGAGGCCGAGGTGGGCGGATTGCTCAGGGTCAGGAGTTCGAAACCAGCCTGAGCAAGAGTGAGACCCCCGTCTCTACTAAAAATAGAAAGAAATTAATGGACCAACTAAAAATATATATACAAAAAAAAAAAATATTAGCTGGGCATGGTGGCGCATGCCTGTAGTCCCAGCTACTCGGGAGGCTGAGGCAGTAGGATCACTTGAGCCCAGAAGATTGAGGTTGCTGTAAGCTAGGCTGATGCCACGGCACTCACTCTAGCCTGGGCAACAAAGTGAGACTCTGTCTCAAAAAAAAAAAAAAAAAAGAAAGAAAGAAAATGGTCTCTCTTGAGATTTGCAGCAGTAAGAAACTTATTAAATATGAACAGTTCATTTTAATGCCTAATGGCTATTAAAACACTGAATAAATTTCATCTCATTGTGGCCCGGGAAGAAACTCTTTGTTTGATGTTCTTTTTTTGTTTGATGTCAGAAATTTATTGACATGTATATGAAAGGAATCTTTTTTTAAAAAAAAGGTAGATGAAAGATATTAAATACAAAGAGATGTGTTTCAGTCTAACCATGAAAAATTAGTAACCCTTAATAAAGAGAACTATTAAATAGCCAAGTGTGGTTGAAATTCAGTTACTTGTTGGAAATTGCCCAATGGAGACTTAAAATTAGAGGAAAATATATATGTGCACACAAACACAGAGTGAATATATTTGGGGAAAAATGTAGATTAGGAAATTGGTAAGGAAAACAGAAAAGATTCCTAAATCATCATCAGAAAGCTTTTATCGACTGACCAAATGGTGTTGACTCTGTGATAGGCAACTCCTAAGAAAATTATAAACTATATTTTAGCTCATCCAAATGTCTAATCGCAAAGTTAAACTTGCTAAAGATTCCGGAGTGAATGTCGATGGATATAAAACAGCTACCTATTTCCAGCTTCCAAACTGTTAACATTTGCTTGTGGAATTTATGGAAAAATGTAAGTTATGTTATTCTGAATCACTATTTCAAGTCATCGTTTACTTTGCAAGATATTTTATAATATCACTTTTTTAGGTCTGATAGGCAGATTCTTGCTATGTAGTATAACACCTATAAAAATGTGTATCCCTATTTTTAAAAATGTTACCTTTAACAGAAAGGAAAAAACCATAAGGAAATCTTAAATTATAAACTAAGGTTTTGAGTAGTTCAGTGGTGAAGATAAAGTCATCTCTGGCTTGTGTTTTAGGTACTATGTATTCTAAGATAGAAATTTCATTTTTTTAAATTATTTTTTTAAGTGATTGTGTGGAAATAAAAGTTGCCAAGTTAGGATGCATTACTATATTTTTTACCTTGACACCAGTTGTCATTTTATCTTTCAAGGGCTTTTTGTTTGTTTATTTTATAAAGCAATGGGAAATCCAGAAAACATAGAAGATGCATATGTTGCTGTTATTCGTCCAAAGAATACTGCTAGTCTCAATTCTCGGGAATACAGAGCTAAGTCATATGAAGTAAGAAAATTTAATAATATTTTATTTCTACCATTGACTGTCATTCTGTATTATCATTTACATATAAAGCCTTAGTATGTCATGCAAATTTTTATTGACAAACTAATTATTCTAGATCTCTACTCATTGCTGTTCCTTTTTTCTGCTGCATGCATTTTTACCATTTGTTATTCATTGACATGGTAGGTTATTAGAGGTTAAAAGTTACATGTTTGTATTTTCTTTACAATATATAGGTTTCACTTTTAGTACAATTTATGGAATGGCTCTCAAAAATTAAAAAACCACTACAAAAGTCAGTTCACTTAAAATTTCAGTCTAAACATTGTTCTTGGTTACTTTCCCAAATAACTATTTTTAGCAATTCATTTGAAAATATCTTTCACCTAAAATTAAGTTTTAGGCAATTAAGTTACTTCTCTATAGTCTTAAATTATATTACAAATATTACTATACATGTAATAGAGGCAAAATTATATATATAACAAATTGTTATTTCTATGTAACAGATTCCAGGCAGTATGACGGTACTTCTAATTAGTTAGGTTAGTATTTCTAACCTAACTAATTTATTTAGCATTTTGCTTAAACAAATCTTTCTAAGGTTATCTGAAACCTGAAATCTTTCTAAGGTTATCTGAAACACTGGGTTCCTAAGAGGCTGCTGCTTCGGCAGTGCTCTGGTTTATCATTTCTCAATCCTGGCTGCACTGTAGAATTACCTAAAGAACTTTTAAAACTGCAAAAACCTGGACTACAAGCCCCAGATATTCTGATTTAATAGATGTGAGATGGGGCTCAGTATTGGTATTGTTTTAAAGTTTTGCAAGTTATTCTAATATGCGGCTAAAGTTGAGAAAGACTGCTAGCTTATTGCAGTATTCCAGAACAAGTAATTTTATTTTAAACTTTCTCTTTATGTCATTTTTCTCATCTAAGATTTTGTTGCATGAAGTTCCCATTGAAGGACAGAAGAAAAAGAGAAAGAAAGTTTTGTTGGAAACTAAACTTCAAGGCAACAGTGAAATAACACAAGGCATATTGGATTATGTAGTAGAAACCACCAAACCAATTTCTCCTGCAAACCAGGGTATCAGAGGTAGGAAACTTTTCTTTCTTTCTTTTTTTTTAAACACAGTTTGCTGTAAATACTTACAGAAAAAGATATTTTTAAAAATATATTAAAACAATTTCTTCTTATATTCCTTTACATTTAAAAAACTTGGAAAAGACTCAGAGGTTTGTTTTTTTTTTTTAAGGTACAGCCAAACCCCTTTAAGGTATAAATTGACTATAATTATTTAAAAATTAAAAAGTGTTAGAAGAAATTACACTGCTAGTGATTCAATAGAGAAGAAATGAGGGGGTGGTTTGAAAACTAAAAGAGAGTACAAATTATTTTTGTTAGAATTATAGTTTCCTACATAAGTATCTTTGAACTACTGTTACTGTTTCTCTACTTCAGGACAAAGGAAGCTATAAACTCTCTCCATGAGGTAGAGGTAAGAGTTAACATTCATGGATTAGTGGAAGTCCTATAAATTAACAGGTAGCAGAGGTTTTCTTCCTATTTGGTTATAGGAAGAAGACTCTTTTCAAAGAGCCAAACTGAATTGTAGAAATTTTAACTCTGAAAGGTTGAGTCCCCCACTTAAGATATTTAATCACTTTGAAAGTGATTAAAAATTAATAATTTTCTCAGGCTATAGGAGATAGCAGTCAAAAGATATAGAAACTATAGACTATGTCCAAGATTTTGCACTATAATTTAAAAGGTAGGACTGATTCAGTCAAACAGCAGTTGAAAATGGTTGTTAGTGTGGAAAATAGTACCTCTCTGTGCCTACTTTTGGTTTTTCAAAGCATATTCAGAGCAGTTTTTTCTCTTTGTACATCTTTATAGAAATCAATTGTCCATTTCATCTGTTTCAGTAAAGCAACTGTTTTTGTTGCAGAGATATAGCCAATTCCTGTAGTTTTATTTATTATTTTAGATATTTTTTCTCTAGAGATATATAACTGAACTGTAAGCCTGTGTTTCATAACTTTTAGGGGTACTATTCACTATATTTTAGGTCCCTAATAGGTTACTTCCCTCTGTAGGGCCTGAAGGGTTTTTGTAAATTGGAACTGTAAGCATTGTCACTCAGGATTATAAGAAGTTCCTACATAAATTTACAGATCTTTGATATACATTCTTAGTCTCACAGGGAGAATCCCTTTTCCCTAATTATCATATTCACTTTTTAATAAAATGATCAGGAAACCAATCTTAACTAAAAATAATAATAATAATAATAATTGGGAGACAGGGTTTGGGGGAACTGTCCTTTTGTGTAATCAGGGCATGTGAAAGACTTTTTGGATGCCACAAATTTGCTAGTCTTTTCTACCTCAGTCTTGGATTTCTCTACTAAATTTTCACCCAAACTTATTCCACCGTTGCCACATTGTTACAGTTATCTATCCTGAGGCCAAATCTCTGAGACAGAAATCTGATTAGCACCCATCACATATTTGAGCTGAAATAGACAAGTCATAATTTGCTGTGAATTAACCAAACTCTGCCACTAGGTCCATTCACCCAGAAGGGATGGGATATGGAAGAGATATCAGTGTTAACAAAATTGTCCCCTGGCCTAAAGGGCTGGGTAGTTTCTCTTATGAATAATGAGTGGACAGGTACCCTGAAACATGTCTAGTACAATTTTGTCCTGTGTACTTAGATAGTAAACTGTACTAATATATTTTCAGGCAATTTTTGTTTGTTTGTTTAAAATAGAGTCTCGCTCTGTTGCCCGGGCTAGAGTGCCGTGGTGTCAGCCTAGCTGACACCTCATACTCCTGGGGTCAAGCAATCCTCCTGCCTCAGCCTCCTGAGTAGCTGGGACTACAGACATGCGCTACCATGCCCAGCTACTTTTTTCTATATATTTTTAGTTGGCCAATTAATTTCCTTCTATTTTTAGTAGAGAATGGGGTCTTGCTCTTGCTCAGGCTGGCTTCCAACTCCTGACCTTGAGCGATCCGCCCACCTTGCCTCCCAGAGTGCTAGGATTACAGGCATGAGCCACCGCGTCCAGCCTCAGGCAGCTTTTAATAAGATAAAATAGAGAAGTTATGCCATACCTATTTAATTGAGTTTTTCTAAAACTATGAAATATTTTTATAATAATATGATTCCTTACATAAATATCATGTGAAAAATCACAAATGACTATAGTAGCAGTAGTTATGCTTCACATTTTTGTACAGTGCTATATATAGTTTACAAAGCACTATCACACTTACTTATTCATGAAATTCTTAAATTGGTCTTGTGAGTTGGTATGAGGTCATTTTCATATCTGTAAAATGAAAATGCAGACATAGGTTGTCACCTGCTAAGAACATATTGCCAGTAGTAGAGAATTAGGACTAGACCCTCATCTTCCAATTTGTAGTCAGTGCTTTTTTGTTGTTGTTCTATAACAGATCTCATAGTTACATACATAATTTGCAAAGTAGGCAATTAAACAATGGATCAGAACTGGATTTGGAGAAACAGCAAGGCAAGAAAAATTAAGTGAGGATAACACCTCAAGCTGGATTAAAGAAATCGTGCCTCTGAAATTTATTAGAATGGTATTCTGTATCTGACATTTAAATTTTATACAAGTGTCCATTTTATACATTAATTGGGGACTATCATATAATAGGCCTTAATAATCACAAATAGTCATTCCAGTATTTTGTGAATAAATGAAGCTATTTGAAATCTTATGTTATCTGTCTGTCCACAGAAGGCATTCTGCCTGCCAGCTAGGCATTCCTACCTGGGTTAGGAACAAGTTTCTGTTTCTTGGGATGAGGAGGTTGGAAGGGTTGATAAATATCACGGCACATGTTTCTAGAGGATGAGGGGTTAAGACTTGTAGGATGTTATTTGTAGCCCCCTTATTGCCAATTCAGGAATAACAGACTAAAAATGGTGGTTACAACCAGATTTTAATAAAAGCTGAAATTGAGGATGGAGGTTGCATGTTAAATGAAGAGCCACTAAACATTAAGACTGAAAAACTTACACATACCAGAATGTAGTAAATACATTCAGAATGTAATAAAATTTTTACCATCTATATCCCAGCTAAGTGAGGAAATGTATCCTTCTATTCTCATGAGTCAAGACCAGGACCTAAATCTACAAGTCAATTGTCCACACAATGATTTTGCATTATTATCAGTATTATCAGTTTTTATTAGTGCATATGATAAAATAGATTGTTTAAGTAGTTCAGTATCTCTTAATGCTGCCTTTTAAAATATCTATTTTCTAAATCTCAAAGTAATTTATAAAATTTAAAAGCCTATTTATTTTTATCTTTGCTGACTTTTTAAAAATTGATTAGGAAAACGAGTGGTACTAATGAAAAAATTTCCTCTGGATGGAGAGAAGGTGGGCAGAGAAGCAGCATTATTTATTGTTCCATCAGTTGTCAAAGGTAAAGTCTAAATTTGTCTTAAATCTTTATGTACTTTAGGTGCTAAGTGAAAGTCTGTTGAGGAACTTAGGAATTTGCATTCATAGTTACTGCTATAGTAATGCAAAATACATGTTTTAAGATTAATAGAAGAAGGGAAATTTGTTACTAAAAAAGTTTTAATTTCAGAGTAATATACAAGGTTCTTGGTTAAGCAGTAATCTGTTTCAGTTTTAAAAGTAGGATGAAGAAAAGGAGGAAAGGCATGATTGAAATTAAAAGTGCTCAGATTACAATAAGGAATTTTTTTCAAAGGATATGCTATAGATAGAATAGAAATTGATGTTTAAGTATTCTGGAAAATTAGCAGATTATGATTAGAACCCGTCTTATATTGGGGACAAGAAAGGATCAATATTAGTTCTAAAATACTCTGCCCAACAGTGTTGGTAATATTTAAAGAATGTAGATCGAATGTGAAAATTTAATTTGAGCCTTTGACATCCTAGAATAACAAAAAACATACTGAGTTTCAGTGCTGCCTTGCAGCCCACCAATTTTTTGACCTTGGGCAAATCTCCTATTTAATCTTTAACTCTTTATTTGTAAGATACCTACAATAATGTCATCTGCTCCCACTTGGTTCATAGTGCTGGAAAACTTTGATGAGGTATTAGATATGAAATCACTTTGGAAACTATAGAGTACTGGTGTCATATAAGATAGTAATAATACTGATGATACATTGTATTAATGACCCACTGTGAACATGCTATCAGCCTGCTGCTGTATAGTACTTACACATACTTTACTAGTCAGCCCTAGCATTCCAAAAATATTTTTCCAAGCATACTTAGATTTGAAAACTCAGTATTTTAAATGTTGTTGGAAATTTTTAAATAAGTTTTACAACATTGTTGAGGAAGAGAAAGAGAAAACAATTTTTGTAGTCCACTAAGATTCTGAATGCCTCATTCACCCAGGTAGACAAGGTCACCGAACTAGCCATCACTTGAATCCAGGCCTTCTAATTCCAAATCTAGAATAATTTATATTTTACTTAACAAGTTTTAATTTTTTTTGACATATTGTATATTTTTAAATGTAAAGCATGTAGGTGTAAACCTTTTATATGATGGCATAATTCTTCCTTTTTTTTTTTCAGATAATACTAAATATACATATACTCCAGGATGCCCAATATTTTACTGCTTACAAGATATTATGCGAGTCTGTAGTGAATCCAGTACTCACTTTGCTACACTCACAGCAAGGATGTTAATAGCCTTGGATAAGTAAGAAATGCCATTACAAATATTTTTTAATTAATCAAATACATGTTTATAGTAGAAATTAGTTCTGATAGACACAGACACTTTTGGAAAAAATAATAATAATACATGTATTAAGAAATGGTAAGTTTTTAAATTATAATTTAAAAATGAAAAACCCCCAAGTCAGGATTGTCCTGCTCTGTTTACAGCATGTTAATTTTATTCTTCAGAAATGATGAACTCTGTCCTGGCTTAATAATTAAGATTGCCTTATTACAAAACTAAATTTAGTATCGTTACTCTTATCAGTGAAAAAGTCATTTAACCTTTCATGTGTTTGTCTTTCTGTAACAATTGTGCTGATGTTGCCTACAGCTCAGTGGTTTAAATATTTAAAGTACTTCATGTGTTTTGAAAGGAGTTTTTATTATAATGACATATATATTTTTAAAAATTGTTTGCTGTGTCCATTACCAAAATTTTTATTAATAATAAAGTATTTGTACACTGATTTGATCTTTACAAATTATATGAACATATTAAGTTATTACATGTACCATGAAACTGTGTACATCTATTATGCATCAATTTAAAAAATTGTTAAAACTTTAAAAATTGATTCACTATATAAAAAATAAAAATAAATAATAATAAATGAAGTATTTAAGCAACACTGATTAAAGTTATAAAAATCTGAAAGTAATATTAGAAAGTATCACATCAGAGATGGATAGTCTGCCTTTTTTATCTTTACTTTTGGAACAGGTATGTCTATTATACTACCTCTTTTTAATTTTATTTTGCCAGGTGGTTAGATGAACGTCATGCACAGTCTTACTTTATTCCAGCTTTATTCCGACCTTCTCCTATTGAGCGGATAAAAACTAATGTCATAAACCCTGCATATGCTACTGAATCAGGTCAGACAGAAAACTCACTACATATGGGCTATAGTGCACTAGAAATAAAGAGTAAAATGTTAGCCCTAGAAAAAGCAGATACCTGTATTTACAACCCTTTGTTTGGATCTGATCTTCAGTATACAAACCGGGTAAGAGATGAATGAATTTTGATTCTAATTTAAAAGACATTTTATCTCAAGTTTAATTTTTTTTCCTGAGATAAATACATCTATTATTAATTGTAAACATTAAGATAATGAAGCTCTTAAGGGGTTTTTGTTGTTTTCCCTTTCTAGGTAGATAAAGTGGTAATAAATCCATACTTTGGTCTAGGAGCGCCAGACTATTCAAAAATCCAAATTCCAAAACAGGAAAAATGGCAGAGAAGCATGAGCAGTGTCACAGAAGACAAGTACTATTTTGGTTTTACTCCACATTGCTTTTTTTAAAACTTACATACTAATGTTAAAATATTGTTTAAAATTATATATGCAATTAGTATGCAGTATAATCATTAGTTTGCATCTGTTCAGTGATATACAGCTTTCATAGATGTGTCACATTTATTTTGAAACCATTTGAATTTTAACAATACTCTTTCTGGTTTTTTTTTATTTATTTTTAATGATTAGAGAACGACAGTGGGTAGATGATTTTCCTCTCCACCGAAGTGCCTGTGAAGGAGATTCAGAATTACTAAGCCGTCTTCTCAATGAAAGATTTTCAGTCAACCAATTAGATAGTGACCACTGGGCACCCATTCATTATGCGTGCTGGTAAATGGCTTATTTTTTTCTTTTTAGAAAGAATAAATTCTTAGTTAGAAATGTTAGTGCTTCTTTTCAGAACTGTTCTCATTTCAGACTCTTTTTCTCTGTCATGTTTGCTCTATGAGCCTTCTGTTTTGATCTTTGATTACTCTGGGCCACTGTTCAGAATTGGAAGGTCTGCCTCATGGGAAAAGTACTATCAGTAGCATTCTTAGGCATTGCTAGGCCCAGGATAGTTAATGACTAGTAAATGTCATTGCAGAGCATAGAGTCCCTTATTCAGTTTCTTTTGTTTTCTAATGAGGTTATGTTATTATGTTAATTTATCCTTACTGTAAAATTTGCATGTGTTAACTACTTACAATTTGACCTTAATCATGTTAGGAAAGTATTCCTTTAGTTCTTAGGGAAGCTATGGTATCAAGAAGCCTCCAAAAGCCTTCATTAGAATCACAGGCTTCCATATTTTTTAGATGTGAGAGTTGGGACAGAATTGGGGTTAGCTCTTTCCACTAGTTGCCCAATGTAGCTCTTGCTTTGTTACTCTTCTCACATAATTTTCTCCCTCAGCTGGGCTGAATTAGTATTCTGAGTGGTAGTTAACTATTTGCTTAGCCCATCCTCTAGAAAGGACATAATTAAGTTTTTTACCATTGTTTCTATGGAAAAGTTACTTTTTGTAACTTTTCCATAAGAAAAGTTACAAAACTTTTCTTATGGAAAAGTTAATTATTGTTTAAAGTGAACTTCCTTGGCTTATATAAGAAGTGCCACATTATTACTGCTGGCAAAATGTCCACAGTGTCTTAGCTGTATCACGTTGAGCAAGGTACTTCTCTGCCTCTCAGTTTATTTATCTATATGTAAAGCGCAATAATTGGATAATTTTTAGAGTTATTTCCAACTCAAAAATTTTTTTTTTTTTTTTTTTGAGACAGAGTCTCACTTTATTGCCCAGGCTAGAGTGAGTGCTGTGGCGTCAGCCTAGCTCACAGCAACCTCAAACTCCTGGGCTCAAGCAATCCTGCTGCCTCAGCCTCCCAAGTAGCTGGGACTACAGGCATGTGCCACCATGCCCGGCTAATTTTTTCTATATATATTTTAGCTGGCCAATTAATTTCTTTCTATTTATAGTAGAGATGGGGTCTCGCTCTTGCTCAGGCTGGTCTCGAACTACTGAGCTCAAATGATCCGCCCACCTCGGCCTCCCAGAGAGCTAGGATTACAGGCGTGAGCCACTAAGCCCAGCCTTCAAAATTCTTTTGATTTCTGTGATTCTAATATTTGTGATCAAGTAGCTAAATATAGTTGCTTTATATATATATATTTTTTTGTTTCCTTAAAAATATGTACTTTTATTCTATAAATATGCTGTTATATTTCCCATTACAGGGAATTTTTATATTCAGATTTAGAAAGAGTTACCCTAAAGTGTCTTTAACTGAGCTAATAGATGTTTCTTCAGTTATCAGTAAATACTAGTAGCAGAACAACACTAAAGGAATCACATGCTTTACCATGTGCTAACGAAAAGAACTAAACAAAAAGAGGTAGAGAATATAGATCAAATCCCAAAAAAGTACACTACAGAATTAGGAAAGGCAAAGGCAGTAAATTTTTTTGTTTAAGAATCCCAAATTTATATTTGCCTATATTATTGTCCTTTTTTGTGGCAGGGATTATTTTCTTCCCTAATAAAAGAATGATATTTTCAACTACCTATTACGTAAAAACAAAAGTATAATATAGCATACAATGTGCTTTGGAATGTACCTAGGTTTCAGTCCCAACTGGTAGTTCCTGAAAGTTGACCTTTGGCAAGTTACTTAACTCCTCTAAGGGTCTATTTCCTTATCTACAAGATAGGCTTAAAAATGGTCCCTTCTCTAAGATTAAAAGACAAGATACAAATAAGGTGCTTTGAGAGCACGTTAAGCTCTCAATAAATGTTGGCTTTTAAGAGAAAGTATTGTAAAAATGCAAAGATCTTGATGCCTACATCTAAAATTCATTAATAATATTTTTAATAGCAAATTTTTGTTACTTGAGTATACCAAGGAAAAGAGTTTTATCTTTTGATAAAATTAATTTTCTGTCAGGTGGAAATAATTAACTTTAATATAACAGGAGTAGTATGGATCACCTTGCAATACTTTTAATCAGGTGCATCATTTGCTTGATGGGAATTTGAATAAAGAATGATTTAACTATTTTGCGAAGAGCTTAAATTACTTTATCTTAGAAATGTATTCGTTTTCATTAATTGGTACAGGGATTTAGGAGAGGACACTGGGCTGTTGCACTCAAGAGACTGGAGTTTGGTCCTGTCTTACAAGATTAGATAAGGTGTTTTACCCCTCTTGGTCTGTTCTCACACTTTAAAATGGGGGTGTTATTAGATCAGTGGTTCTTAAACTTTTTTATCTCAGTACCCCCTTTTACTCTTAAAAGTTATTAATACAAGATCCCAGAGAGGTTAAAAATAACAATAAACATGTATATTAACATAATTGTAGGAAAAAATATCATATTTTCTAAAATAAAATTAATGAGAAGAGTGGCATTGTTTTACATTCTTAAAAATGTCTAGCTTAATAGAAGATAGCTGGATTCTCACATCAGCTTCTGCCTTCAGTCTGTTGCAATATCACACACATAGCTTCTAGAAAATGCTACACTTAAAAGAAAATGAGAGTGAAAAGAGTAAATAATATCTTAGCATTATTATGAAAATATGTTTAATTGGAGGAAACCCTAAAAAAAAGTCAAGGCTCTTCATGAGTTTCTGGATAGCTTTTTGAGGACCATTGCATTAGATCACTCCTAGGATTTCTCTAAGTTTTTAACATTTCCAATTTGGTAACCAGATACCTAAAAACTATTCTTTACTTTCTAGAATCACCATTTTCCCAAACTATTTAAGTTGGCTTTTACCCCACATGGAAAACTGGTCAGCCACTCAGAAAATGTCTCACTGACATCCTGTGTTCTCTCACCTCATTATCTTCCTGTTCCCCTATGCTACTCCTTCTATTTTTAATCAAATTGGCGTCTTCTTTGTCTGATAGTACTTTTAGGCTTCAGATCATTACTAGAGAGTGTTTTTAAGACTGTGATGATTTGGCTCCCTACATTTATTCTCTCTGATTACATTTGGCCCTTCACTATAGCTTAGTTGTCTATACTTTCTATATTTCACTCATTCTGTCAGCCTGTTAGTCCTACCCTATAAGCTATTCTACACCTTTCTACTCTTAAATATGTAAACTTCCATTACTTTATTTTATTCTACTTTCATAACCCTCTATTACTGTCTTTACCTGTATTTTAAAGAAAATTGAAGTCATTAGAAATGTCCTTTTCCATTGCTAATCAGTTTTTGTTCCCATCTCTCTCCTGTATCATAGGGTATATATGTAAAAATCCTTCCCATTCCCCATTAAATTCACTCTTTCCTTTTCCACACTTTTGTTGTTCTTCTCTTCATACATGCATGGTTCTCTCCCTCCTTGAAAGGAATATTTTTTTTTGTTTTTTTGAGTCAGAGTCTCACTCTGTTGCCCAGGCTAGAGTGCTGTGGCATCAGCCTAGCTCATAGCAACCTCAAACTCCTGGGCTCAAGCGATTCTCCTGTCTTAGCCTCCTGGGTAGCAGGGACACAGGCATGTGCCACCATGCCCGGCTAATGTTTTCTATATATTTTTAGTTGGCCAATTAATTTCTTATTTCTTTCTAGTTTTAGTAGAGATGGGGTCTCACTCTTGCTCAGGCTGGTTTCGAACTCCTGACCTTGAGCAATCTGCCCACCTTGGCCTCCCAGAGTGCTAGCATTTCAGGCGTGAGCCAGTGCGCCAGGCCAGGAATCTTAATTTGAACCTGCTGCTGCTTCTAGCTGCTATCCTGTTTCTTTCTTTCCTTTCATAGCTAAACTTCAAAGGTTGAGTGGGCTACAGTCTGCCTTCTCTTTTTTCACTCTTCATAAATCTTCTTAACCTTTTCTGAGTTTTTAATCTCTTTCCCTGCTCTGCAGCATTTAATACTGTTTATCACCCCTGGAGTTGAAAGGTCATAATGGAGTTATAATGAAGGTCAGTACAAATGCAATATATTGTTACTTTATCATTATTACGATTGAAATACTGGCCTCCATCCTGTGATCCAAGCATGTGGCATAGTGCAGAAACTACTGTACTAAGATTCACAAAATCAGATTCTGATTCTGTCTAGTAACAGTGAGACCTAGAGAAAGTTAGTTAACTGGATCCTTACATTTTTCTCATCTGTGTAATAAAAATACCTCTGCCTACCTCATATGTTGCTGTGAAGATTATATTAAGTAATTATTTTATTTATTTTTTTTTTTGAGACAGAGTCTCACTCTGTTGCCCGGGCTAGGGTGCCATGGCGTCAGCCCAGCTCACAGCAATGTCAAACTCTTGGGCTCAAGCGATCCTTCTTCTCAGCCTTCTGAGTAGCTGGAACTACAGGCATGTGCCACCATGCCCAGCTAATTTTTTTGCATATATTTTTAGTTGTTCAGCTAATTTCTTTCTATTTTTTTAGTAGAGACGGGGTATCGCTCTTGCTCAGGCTGGTCTAGAACTCCTGACCTCAAGCAGTCCTCCTGCCTTGGCCTCCCAGAGTGCTAGGATTACAGGTGTGAGCCACCGTGCCTGGGCTATATTAAGTAATTATATAAGAAAGTACCTGGGGCTGGGTACAGTGGCTCACACATGTAATCCCAGCACTTTGCGAGACTGAGGCAGGAGGATCACTTGAGACCAGGAGTTCAAGACCAGCCTGTGGAACATAGCAAGACCTCATCTCTACAAAAAATAGAAAAATTAGCCGGGCATGGTGGCGTGTACCCATAGTCCTAGCTATGTGGGAGGCTTAACCAGGGGGATTGCTTGAGCCTGAGAGTTTTGAGGTTGCAGAGAGCTATGATCAAACCACCACTGCATTCTAGTGTGAATGACAGAGTTAAACTCTGTCTCTTTAAAAAAAAAAGTACCCAGAAATTTTCTTTTCTTTTTTTCCCTTTTTTCTTAAACTGAGTAATAAGAATACCTGGGAAACTTTAAATCATCACACAAAGTGTATGTTTGTATTAATCAAACTTTTTTACTTGAATTGCTCCCCCACTATCTTTTCTTGAAAGGGTATTTTTCAAGATAGATTTTAATGTTCTAAGATGATCATCTTTCTCTAAATTCTCTTATAGAGAGATTTCATCCATTCTCCCAGCCTTAACAGTGATACTTTTCAGTTAGGTCATTTTATGCATTCTCAAATAGATATTCTAAGCCTTTGCCTTTCACCTAAGTACCAATCCTTCATATTCAATTGCCTGTTAAACAGTTTAGTCATTTATCTTTTGTGCATAAGTCACTTTGGAGGATATAAAGACACTGTTCCTAAAGAAACTTCCAGGCTGGCCGGGCACGGTGGCTCAAGCCTGTAATCCTAGCTCTCTGGGAGGCCGAGGTGGGCGGATCCTTTGAGCTCAGGAGTTCAAGACCAGCCTGAGCAAGAGCGAGACCCCATCTCTACTATAAATAGAAAGAAATTAATTGGCCAGCTAAAATATATATAGAAAAAATTAGCCGGGCATGGTGGCGCGTGCCTGTAGTCCCAGCTACTTGGGAGGCTGAGGCAGCAGGATTGCTTGAGCCCAGGAGTTTGAGGTTGCTGTGAGCTAGGCTGACGCCACGGCACTCACTCTAGCCTGGGCAATAAAGTGAAACTCTGTCTCAAAAAAAAAAAAAGAAACTTCCAGACTAATAGAGAAGAGATGTATATAAACAAGAATGAAATTAGGCAAAAAATGAAGTAAATCTTAAAAAAAGCAAAAACAAAATGCTAAAACGTAGTGGGAATATAAAGGAGGTAGATCTTAAACTATTTCAGAGGCATGTGGAATTTAACATGAACAAAATGAACAAAGAGCATGAGTCAAAAATCACCTAAATAAGAAGGGGTAGGATACAAATGGATGGTTTGGGATATAGGAAAACCATAGTACATGTAAAGGAGAAGAGAGGAAAATTTGAGAGCAAATCAGATCAGTTCTAAAGATGTTCTGTTTTCCCGTCAATGCACCATATCTAAAACCAAGTTTCCCTCCTCATTTCTAACAATGAATAACTTTTCACTGTTGCTTCAGATTGCAGCCTTACCTAAGTCTTTGGCTCTTAACCAAATGGTTGACTCACCGTGTCTGACACATGCTTTGTACTCTTCTGAGACCTTGCTTTGCTCACTCCTTTTCCCTCTACCTAAAATATTTTACCTCTGTTCAACATCTCTTCAGTTCTTTCCTATTTAAAAATCCAGTTTGAATTGTTCTTCTATCGAAACACTTTTCAGGGCTATCTTAGAGTCACTTCTGTCTCTTCTGATATTTTCTAAAGCATTAATTATATGCTATTTTGATTTCACAAATATGAAGTCCCTTATTTTGTTGATTGTTATCTGAAAACATTACAGTACTTAAATTTTACAATGTTATGTAACTTATCTCATGTTTATATTTTGCCTCTCTGATTACAGTGTAAACCTTTCAGAGCAGAGACTGTGTATCTGTATCTTATCAGTATAAACCTTTCAGAGCACAGGCCATGTATGTTTGTGTCTCCCACATTGTCTAATATAAATATATATATACATGTAGAATTATGTCTTTGGGCCTGTTTTGTTAATTATAGGCTTAAGTGAAAAACATTCTTACTAACTTTCTTGTGAGTTACTTTCTAATTATGAACCTGTTTTTGACTAAAAATTGTATCTCTTTAATTTATAACTTTTCTCCTTTATGTGGTGTGTTTCTCTGTCATCTTCTCTATCTAGATTTGATATTATATTTTCTCCCACTTGATCAGAATTAGAAACAGTTGAATTTGATGAGAAAAACTCATAAGAAATTCCTAATCACTGGAAACATCTATGTGGATGTCTTAATAATCCCTTGCTTTCTGTCCTAAAAAAATCTTAGATTTCTTTGAGATAGCATCCAAAATTTGAATTTTTAAAAATATTTCAGATGACTTTTTTTGGTAAGTTTTATTGCTTTTTTTTAAATAGGTATGGAAAAGTTGAGGCCACTCGCTTATTGTTAGAGAAAGGAAAGTGCAATCCAAACCTTTTAAATGGACAACTTAGTTCTCCACTTCATTTTGCTGCTGGAGGAGGACATGCTGAAATAGTACAGATTCTTCTAAACCATCCGGAAGTTGACAGAGTAAGTATTTTCTAGGTTTTTTTTTTAATGTTCAAGCAGTGAATAATGAGTAATGCTATTTTAGTGACACTAAAATGTTCAATTGTACGTTTGACAGCTGAAAAATAAAAGTAAATTCAGTTACTTTATAGAATAAGTAATATATAAGAGTTGTACCTTTGAACATAAATTTTAAAAAAATTTTATTGTAGTAAAATATACCTCACAAAAATTACCATTTTAACCATTTTTAGATGTACAGTTCATTGGCATTAAGTAAATTCACATTATTGTACAACCATCACCACGATCCATCTCCAGAAGGTACATAAAATTTAAGTTCTTTTCATTTTATATTCTATTTCCTCAAAATATCTTTAAAAAGGAAAAAGTTTTCCACCCATTTTCTAGAATTTGTAGTAAAAAGTATTTCATAAAGGGGGAAATAATAGTATTAATACCATTGCTATATCTATATCAGAACTTTAAAAAAAAATAATCCCATTATTGCTTTGAGTCTTTTATCTTTGGCAATTTTTGTTTAAGTATAGTATGTACTGTATGGTTAACACTTGACAAGAGTCTATTTTTTATGAAACTTTGATTAGTTGAATGACATTTTTCCCTTGGGATACCATATTTTGTAATGCCTTTTTTCCTCCCTCCCCTTCTCCCACTTCTAGCACATAACAGATCAACAAGGAAGATCTCCATTAAACATTTGTGAAGAAAACAAACAAAATAATTGGGAAGAAGCTGCAAAATTGTTGAAGGAAGCCATTAATAAGCCAGTAAGAATTATCTTCATAAATTGTTAGAGCCAAACATAGAAATATTGATAGGTAATTTAAGGATTGGTGGTAAGAGTGGAAAGATGAATAAATGGCTGGCTTCTTTATTGCTATGAAAGCTCATTGTTAGATTTCACAAGTATTAAACTTGTTATCATCCCTCATAATCAGATACCTCTTGTTGCATAATAAAATAAAACTTGCAAAATTAAATAAATAAAATTTCCCAAACACTTAAAATTAATCTAATTTCCAGTTGCATAATCCCTATACTTGTGCTAATTACACATGATTTTAATCTATTCATTGGAGCATTTCCCTCTTCTGAGGTCTTTTAGGCAACATTTTATATTTTTAGGTGAAAGCATTGCACATTATTCCTTAATTTGCTCTCAGCAAATTAGTTTTTGTATAATAGACTCATTTTCCTCCTCACAAAAATAAAATAGGTGATTTCCTAGCTCTTCTATTCTGCTAATCCAACCCAGCCTTTTCATCTAATTATGCCTGAAATAAACTCATAAATCTAATGCTGGGCACACATAGCTGTTAAAAGAATGTTGTATTAAAAAGAGTAAAGTTTAATTTATAATTAGCTGTGACCTTAATATAGAAAAGAATTAACAATTGGAAGAAGCTCAGTTATGCCTATAAGTTCTAGTGATGATAAAACTAGCATTAATTTAATTTTTTCTTTTTTGAGACGAGGTCTTGCTGTGTTGCCTAGGCTGAAGTGCAGTGACTATGCACAGGTGCTATCATAGTGTACTGTAGCCTGGAACTCCTGGCTCAAGTGATCCTCCCATTCCAGCCTCCCAAGGAGCTGGGATAATAGGCATGTGACACCACACCCACCTGTGATTAAATTAAAAACTATTTGAAAACTTGCAAACCAGATCAAAAAATCGATACCAACAGATAGATCTAAAGGATAAAAAACTTTATACCAACAGGTATAACCCATATACCTAAGCCTTTTCTGGCTCTAACCATCAATTAGACAATAAGTATTTGTTGACTAGCTCTGTGAATTTAATTTCATAAGATGCTGAAATCAATAAGGAACATATGATCTCTGCCTTTAAGGAATATTGCACACATACTACACACTCATACACATTTAGTCAAAACACTATTCTAAGAGCAAAAAACAGAGTCAAGGAAATAGATAAAGCAGTACAGGCATCGTTATGTTATACTTCATTTCAATTTATATTCTAATGTATAAATTTTAACACATGTTTATCCCTGGCATAATTTTTATATTGTGAATGCATAAAATAAGAGGAATCGGGTACTTTTATTTAAAATGAACTGGCCTGGAAGTTATTTGGAGGCATCATTTGTTTCTGATAACAATAAAAATCTATTAATAATGCCACTAGTCTCTAGGATTTTCTGAATTGGAGGAAGGGAACTGGCCCAAAGTTTGTTGTTTGATAACTTATCTGCAAAATCTCCATTACAAATTCCTCTTAGGACAAGTTATTGCTGGTGCATATTTCTGTAGTATGGTTTGTGACCCACTAGACTCATGAAGTACTTAACTAATGCTGGATTCTCTGCTATGATATTTACATTGTACATGAAAGGCTCTAAAACATCCTCTCAGAAGAATTTGAAATTCAGTATTTTTTTTTTGAGACAGAGTCTCAGTTGCCTGGGCTAGAGTGCTCTGGCATCAGCCTAGCTCACAGTAACCTCAAACTCCTGGGCTCAAGCAATCCTTCTCCCTCAGCCTCCCGAGTAGCTGGGACTACAGGCATACACTGCCATGCCTGGCTAATTTTTTCTATTTTTGGTAGACACGGGGTCTTACTCTTCCTCAGGCTGATCTCAAACTCCTGAGCTCAAACAATCTGCCCACTTTGGCCTCCCAGAGTGCTAGGATTACAGGCGTGAGCCATCGCACCCAGCTGAAATTCAGTATTTTTTTAAAAAAACATTTTCTTTAGTTTCAAAAAATAATTTGACTGTGAACCATCCAGAGAAAGAAAACTTAAATAATGGAGTAAAATGTTTTTAAATATTGCCAACAGAATCTCACCTGAAGCAGTTTTTCTGATATTTTACAAGTCAGAAATCTATAATAAAGCATATGAAGTGGAAAGTAAAGTACCTTGTTGGACTCTGATATGTAATTTTTAAGCAGGTTGCATAATTTATTGTCATTCCTTTCCTAGTATGAAAAAGTTCGAATATACAGAATGGATGGATCATACCGTTCTGTTGAATTGAAGCATGGAAATAATACCACAGTGCAGCAGATAATGGAAGGAATGCGTCTCTCTCAAGAAACACAGCAATATTTCACTATTTGGATTTGTTCGGAAAACCTGAGTGAGAAAGTTTTTATTCTCTTGTGTGAACTTCACTATTCCTTTTTGGGAGTGGGTTAGTCAGTTTACGTATAACGTATGTTTATTCCTGACTTTTAAATTTTGAAATAATACAGTGTTCTTCTCTTTCATATAAATTATTAGTGTTCAAACTGCTGAAACAGGTAAGCCCCTGGGCCACCATTCCTTCCTTCATTCAAAGCATTTTTTAAGTAGTGAAAACCAACATTTTTCTTCTCTGGCAATGGCATTTGATTTGAGTACCATTAAATGTTGTGCTCATACAACTTGGCTTTATTTTCAGTGCTCACCTTAAAATAATACAGATGTTCTTTTTTCTTATATTAGTTTTGTATTTAAAATCAACATTTTTATATAAAATCAGCCTAATGCCATAATAAACTTGTCCCTCAGAGTATTTCAAATGCATAAAGAGTTTAATTGATTGATGTGACTGGTTATTTAATGGTTTAATTGTATCTTTTTAACACAAAATTCTACTTATTATGTCATCAAAAATAGGCTATAATGGAATTAAGGATTTTATATACATTTTACACATTTTCTTTAAAAATTGTCTGGTAATTCTTGTGTTCTTAAAAACAAGCAGTAAACTACAAATTGGGTAGTAATACTGATTAAAATAAATATTTAGTTAAATTTAGACCTTTCATTTGTGAGTATTAAACACTTAAGTGCAGATAGTTTAATACAAAGTTTCTATGTATTGATATAATTGATTTTTTTTACATTATCATTTATAAAAGAAAAGATGTTTTTTAGGCCTTCAACTCAAACCATATCATAAACCCTTGCAACATGTTCGTGACTGGCCAGAAATACTTGCAGAATTGACTAATTTGGATCCCCAAAGGGAAACACCTCAGCTTTTCCTAAGAAGAGATGTGAGACTTCCTTTGGAAGTTGAAAAAAAGGTTTGCTTGGAAATCTTATTTACAGTTATTTAAATGCATGGAACTTATTGAGTTTCTCCTGTAGGCACTAGAGGCAGAAATTGTACTGTTTCTATACTAGGAGGTTTTACCTGTTTTTCTGTTCAATCCTTACATCCCTGTGGTGAGTGGTGGTTTCAGTTAGTCTACTTACAAAGCCCTTGGTTGGTTTTTTTTCATTTCTACTCCCATTGTCTTAAGAGTACAAAAGAAATAGGGAAGTTATCCTAAAGAAAATTAGCAATTAGATGGGGGAGAAAATTATACAGAAAAAAATTTTTTTAGAATAGTTAGAAAGGAAGTAGTGTCAAGGACAAACTTCATAAAGAGGTAATCAGTTGTGTAAATTTCAAAGGAAGAAAGAGATACATTGGAGTGGGAGAGAGCAGAGAAAACATTCTGGGTAGAGAAGATGATATTTGCAAAGGGGACATATGAAAGATATTCTCAACACTCAGTAGGGAGCCATTCTTGACTCAAGCAGAGAACTTTGTAGATAGTAAAAAATGAGAATAGAATTTACATTTGATAAGAAAGTGTGTTCCAGAAAAGTATGTTTGGGTTTGAACTACTGTAAATTTTAGGGAAGAGGTAAGATAATACCATAGGAAGGATCAACAGACAAGGGAGAAATGTAAAGAAGAGATTATAACAACTTAAACGAGGTGTGATATTCTAACAGTGGTAGCTGTGAAAATTGAAAAAAAAAAAAATTGTTCCAAGGCTTCACCGCATTGATGAAGAAAAAATTACAATGCATTTCATGATTCTTTTTCTAAGAGAATATTAAACATAGGCAAATTTCAGCACATGAAAATTTCAACAGCCATGTCCAAACTTGGTAAATGTTTTATATATAGCTGTTTATTATCCCCCTTATATTATGAAACTAAAGAAAAATTTAGTCCTCTCAGCCAAAGATACTGAGATTTATATAATTATTTGTATAAATTTCCCAAAACTAAGGTCTTGATTATTTCTTAAAAATAGAATGACATTAACAGAGTGAAGCGGGGGAAGAACCCACATGATAGTCTCAATTGATACAGAAAAGTCATTTGATGAAATCTAACATGCATTTATGAGAAAAGAAAAAAATACTCTCAGAAAACTAGAATTAGATGGGAACTTCCTCACATGATAAAAAACACTTATGAAAACCCACAGCTAAGATCATATTCATTGGTGAAAATTAAAAACTTTCCTCCTAAGATCAGGTACATAATAAGAATGCCCACTTTTACCACTGCTATTTAACATTATACTAGAAGTTGTAGCCAGAGCAGTTAGACAAGAAAAGAAATTAAAGCCATCCAAATTGGAAAGGAAAAAATAAACCTATCTCCATTTACAAATGACACGATCTTGTATATGGGAAATCCCAAAGAATTAATTCAGCAAAGTTTCAGGATAAAACCTCCACACACAAAAATCATTTGTTATTTCTATACACCAGCTATGAATAATCCAAAAAGGAAATTAAGATATCAAAATACCATCTAATAGAGTAAAATACCCAGGAATGAATTTAACAAAAGATATTCAAGACTTGTATACTGAAAGTACAAGACATTGCTGAAAAATTAAGACCTAAATAACTGGAAATCCATCCCCATGTTTAAGGATAGGAATATTTAATATTTTTAAGATAATACCTGCAAAATGATGTACATATTCAGTGCAATCCCTAACAAAATTCTAGCAGCCTTTTTTGCAGGTATGGAAAAGATATTCCTCAAAATCATGTATAATTGCAAAGGGCCTCAAATAGTCAAAACAATCTTGAAGAAAGAATGATAAAGTTGAGGGATTCACATTTCCCAATTTCAAAACATGCTACAAAACTACAGTAATCAAAACATTGTGGCACAAGCTAAGAACATATAGACCAATGCAATAAAATTGAGAGTTCAGAAATAAAACCGTACGTCTATAGCCAATTGATTTTTGACAAGGGTGCCAAGTCCATCTTAATGGAGAAAGAATAGTCTCTTCACACCATATACAAAAGTTAATTCAAAATGTTATCAATGACCTAAATATAAAATCTAAAACCATAAAACTTGTAGGAGAAAATCATAGGGGTAAATCTTCATGACCTTGGATTTGATAGTGGATTCTTAGATAAGATACTAAAATCATGAGCAATAAGAAAAATAATAGATAACTTGGACTTCATTAAAATTTAAAACTTTTTTCCATGAAAAGATATTATTAAGACTACCTACAGAATTGAAGAAAATATTTGTAACATAGGTCTGATAAGGGCTTACTATCCAAAATATATGAAGAACTCCTATAATAAAAAGACAACCAAATTCAACACTAAAAAGACAACCGAATTTTAAAAACGGTCAGAGGACTTGAATAACATTTCTCCAGTGAACTTATACAGGTATACTACAAGCACATGAAAAGATGCCCAACATCATTAGTCATTAGGAAAAAGCAAATCAAAACCACCCCAAGAAACCACACCCACTAGAATGGCTATAAAAAAAACAAAATGGAAAATAACAAATGTTGGTGAAAGTGTAGAGAAATTGAAGCCTTGCTACACTGCAGTTGGGAATGTGAAATGATACAACTGCTGTGGAAAACAGTTTGGGGGATGATTCAAAAATCTAAGCATAAAAAAAAAAAAATCTAAGCATAGAATTACCAGATGATCCAGCAATTCCACTCCTAAGTATATACCTGAAAGAATTGAAAACAGGGGCTAGGTGCAGTGGCTCACACCTGTAATCCTAGCACTCTGAGAGGCCAAGGCAGGCGGATCACTTGAGCTCAGGAGTTCAAGACCAGCCTGAGCAAGAGTGAGACCCCATCTCTACCAAAAATAGAAAAAATTAGCCAGCATGGTGGCGCATGCCTGTAGTCCCAGCTAGTCCAGAGGCTGAGGCAGAAGGATCACTTGAGCCCTGGAGTTTGAGGTTGCTGTGAGCTAGGCTAACGCCATGGCACTCTAGCTGGGGCAATATAGTGAGACTCTGTCTCAAAATAAATAAATAGGTAGGTAGGTAGGTAAGTAGGTAGATAGATACATAGATAGATAGAAAGAATTGAAAACAGGAACTTAAACAGATACTAGTATGTCACTTCACTGTTATTCATAATAGCCAAAATGGTGGAAACAACCTAAATCAACAAATGAATGGACAAACAAAATGTGGTATATATGTGCACACACACACACACACATTATGCACTCATAAAAAGGAATGAATTTATGGTACAATAAGGATGAACCTTGAAAACATGTTAAATGAAATAAGCCAGACACAAAAAGGACAAATATTATATGATTCTGCCTATATTAAGCAATCTGGAATAGGCAAAAGAACAAAAAGTAGACCAGAGGTTACCAGGGTTGTTGGGGCAGGCGTTCTCAAACTACGGCCCTCAGGCCACATGCGGGTGTTTTTGCACGTTGGTTTTTTTATTTTAAAATAAGGTATGTGCAATGTGCATAGGAATTTGTTCATAGAGTTTTTTAAACTATAGTCCCTCCAACGGTCTAAGGGACAGTGAACTGGCCCCCTGTTTAAAAAGTTTGAGGACCCCTGGTTTAGGAGGTAGGAATGCGGAGTTATTCTTAATAGTTACAGAGTTTGTGGTAAGTTGTGGAAATACTGGTGACAGTAGCACAACATTGTGAATGTAATTAATGCCACTGAATTATACAGTTAAAAGTGTTAAAATCATAAATTTTGTGTTATATTTATTTTACTGCAGTTTTAAAAATGTATTAGGCCTATAAGATCTGCATGTAATCTAAGTATACTCAGTTTATCTTCCTTCTTCACCCAAGTAATATTTTAAAAGTTGGCTCGTAGCTGCAATGATAATACTTGAATGATACATAAATTGCATCATTGTACTATAAAATAAAGTGGACTCAACTAAAAAGGAAGCAAGGCTTAGTAAATTCTTAAGTTAAATCAGAATATCATGATAATCTGGTATAATAGTTGTATTCTTTTACTCATTATATAATTAAGAAATTCCTATTTCTACCATCAGATAAATAGAAGAATTGTACTTAGTGGTTGGCATCATTCTTTTCAGATGAAATTAGCCTGATTCATTGTTGACTAAAATTCACTGAACATACTATTGGGAATTGTAACTGTTATTATCTACTCAAACTCTTCAAATTTACTAAGTCAATTTTTATTACAAAAATATGCTTCCATTCAGTCTTTTTCTTCAACATTTTGAGATTTTAAAAACTATGGGAAAGTTGAAAAAGTATTACGATTCATACCATATATATCATTCATTAGATTCACTAGTTGTTACTATTTTGTCACATTTGCTTCATCTTTTCTTTTTTCGTTTGTGAACCATTTTTAAGTGAGTTGCAGATATCATGGCATTTCATCTCCACATACATTGGCATGCATCTTCTAAGAGTAAGGACATGTCTACATACCACAATATCATTTTCAACCAGATAAAATTAGTATTTCTATAATATCTAATATCTGCTCCAAATTCAGATTTTTCCTAATTGTTTTAAAAAATTTTTTATAGCTCCCGCCCTTGGAATCTAGTTAAGAGAATCTAGTGAATGCTATCTTTAATTTGTTTTTATTTCCATGAAATTCTGGTTTACTTTTTTAAAATTATAATAGAATATTATAAGATGGAAAAATAGAATTAGTTATATGACAAAACATTTTTACCATAAGCATGTGGGATCACTGAATTATATTTTGAAATACTTTATTCATTCAGCAACTTTATAAATGGGATTATTTCAAAGTAGAAATATCCTCTGTAGACTAGCATTTCTCAGTCTTTATTAATTTTATTGGATAAAATAAAACTAAAGTTTTTAAAACTTAAAAAAATCTACACTCTCTTTTAATGTTATTTGAAAGTGCAAAGTCTTATAGTCAAATAAAATTTTTAAATATTTTAAAGCAAGCTTTTATAAACTACATTTGTCTTTCTGGGAATTAACACACTCCCTTTTATCTCCTTTGAAGTTAACTACTATGAAGCATAGAAAAATGTTTCGGAAATATAATGATTTAGATATAATTATGCTAGAAATTATCCATATTCATAAACTGATGAAAATATTATTAGACAGTAAATCAGGGGTTAGCAAACTATAGTCTGTGGCCATATGCCTGCTGCCTATTTTTGTATATCCCACAAGCTGGATTTTTATATTTTTCAGTAATTAAAAATAACTGAAAGAACAGTATTTCATGTTGTAAAAATTTTATGAATTTTAGTATCTGTACATAAGTTTTATTAGAACACTACCATACCTATTTGTTGATGGCTGATATATTGCCTGTAGCTGCTTTTGTGCCACAATTGCAGAGATTACATGGTTTACAAAGCTTAAAATATTACTGTCTGGCTCTTAACAAAAAAAATTTGCCAACCTCTGTTCTAAAGTAATAATAAACACGTAGCTTTGCTTTTCCCATTTTATACAGTGACAAGCTGTGTGTTTGTAAAAGGAAATTTTAGCATAATAACCAAATTATGCTTTCTTTTCTAAGATTGAAGACCCACTAGCAATTCTTATTCTCTTTGATGAAGCCAGATATAATTTATTGAAGGGCTTTTATACAGCTCCTGATGCCAAACTGATAACATTGGCAAGTCTTCTGTTACAAATAGTTTATGGAAATTATGAAAGTAAAAAACACAAGCAAGGTTTTCTAAAGTAAGTATTTAATATAATACATGCTCTTGTGTTATGTTTAAGTTTCTATTTAATCAGGAAAGCTCAAAAATGTTATTAAAAAATATTTATACATTACATTGGTTTGGCATTATATAATAAAAGACATAGGATAAGGGAAAAAAACTATAATAGTAAGACATTCTTGAAGTTACAGTCTCCAAAGCTATTTTTCTTATATTTGACTATAGTTTGATATACTTTATATTTTTTCTTTAATTTATGTTTCTTTATGATATGTTTAAATAAGTTCACTAAAACCTGACTTGAATACATAGTAAAAAAATTTTATAAGGCAGATGCACTTAAAAATCCCACCATAAAAACTAGTTTCATATTCAGTCTTTCAGAGAAAACACAGAGATTTGAGTATATCTATAATTTGTCGTGGTTTTCAATTTTCAAAAATATTTTCTGGTTATTGAAAGAAGAAACATTTCTGTAAATTGATAGTGTTAGGATTGTGGCTTTTGCTTAAAATGTTTCAAGTTCTCTGATATATTACAACATAGTAGTTTTCAATTTAAAAATTATGTTAAAGTCGTATGTGACAGAATGATTATTGTACTTTAGCTATTAAAGATGGTTTATTTAACGGATGTTGGCATGTGTGCTTACAGTGAAGAAAATCTAAAATCCATTGTACCTATTACCAAACTAAAAAGTAAGGCACCTCACTGGACAAATCGAATACTTCATGAATACAAGGTAAGCTGTTTAATAGAAATAAACAGGCATTTTATAGCCTAGTTGAAATTTTGTTAGTGTTATTAATATTTTAAACATAGGTACATTATATTTATAGTCATGAAATTAAAAGTGAATCTTCTTGGTCACAATGCCTGAAATTGAAAGTAGTAAGATATTTTTCCTGAATACCTTCTGAATGCTGAATACCTTTATGTGCTGAATGCTGTGATAAGGGCTAAAGATAAAAATTTGACACAATATACTATCCCTACCCATGAGGCACTTAAAACCTAATAGAATAGACAATATTTTTAGATCCTGAATTTTTTTAATATTAAGATCAGAAGAGAAAAAGTACTCTTGATATAATATGCCATAAATTTATTTTTCAGTGGGGGCAGCCTTGATTTTATAAACTATTTAGTTGACCTATATGGATTATCAAAGTTATGTTCTCCTTTCACATCTCTTTTTATTTTTATTTTACCATATTTGTTTTTAGAATCTTAGTACAAGTGAGGGTGTCAGTAAAGAAATGCATCACCTTCAGCGCATGTTCTTACAGAATTGTTGGGAAATTCCTACATATGGAGCAGCATTTTTCACAGGACAGATATTTACAAAGGCAAGCCCCAGCAATCATAAAGTTATCCCTGTGTATGTAGGAGTGAATATAAAAGGACTTCATCTCCTCAACATGGAAACTAAGGTACATTTTTCAGATATTTTTGACCAGTCAAATCGTATATCTAAAATAACAGTGCCAGCCTACATGAAGAAGTGGCATATACAAAACTGTTGATTGCAACTTCATTCATTAGAAAAAACGAGGGGGAAAACTAAATGACTGTCAGTTGGGGGTTAACATACTACATTTCTACTTTGGACTATCTTTCAGCTATGCAAAAGAATAAAGAGTATTTTTGTGTAGAAATATCTCCAGGTTAATGAAAAAGTAAGTTGCTGAAACACATGTAATGTGCCACCATTTGTATAAAAATGGGAGGAAGTGAAGACTATCTTTACATAAGTACATGTTGCTTGTGGGTGCATAAAATACTTGAAGCTTTTAGAGAAGGGAACCAGGAAACTGGGAACAGGAGTTAGGCGGGAGACTTTTCACTACATACCTGTCTTAGTTCAGGCTGCTATAACAAAGAACCATAGACTAGTTGGCTTATAAATAAAAGAAGTTTATTTCTCACAGTCTGGAAGTACAAAGTTTGATATCAGAGCACTAACATGGTCAGGTTCTAGTGGGGGCCTTCTGGGTTGTAGACTGCTGACATCTTGTATCTTTACATGACAGAAAGAATGAGAGAGCTCTCTGGGGTCCGTGTTACAAAGGCACTAATCTTATTCATAAGGGTTCTCTCCTCATGACATAATTACCTCCCAAAGACCCTATCTCTTAATATGTTTACATTGGGAGTTAGGATTTCAACATACCAATTTGGGGAGGAGAGATGCAAACATTCAATCCATAACAGTGCCATTTTGTACCTTAAATGTTTTAATTATGTGATTATACTACCTGTTTGAGATATCAGTTAGGTTTAAATGAAAAAATAAAGATTAAAAAAAGGTAAATATGATATGTGACACAAGGGCTTCACTTTGAGAATTAGAATTAGTTATAAGAACCTTTTTGGGGGGCAGGATGAAGTGTGCAAAGGATTATGAATATCCACCAAAATCCTTCAAAGCTTTTTTTGGTTTGTTATTTTTTTTGTTTTTTACATGGCTTTTTTATTGAGATGTAATAATTATACATATGTATGGGTTACATGGGATATTTTGATATGTGCTGTAATGTGTAATGATCATATCAGGATATTTAGCTATCCATCACCTCAGACATTTATCATTTGTTTATGTTAGGAATACTTCACTTCTTCTAGCTATTTTGAAATATATAATAAATTATTATCTATAGTCACTCTACTATAACTATCAAACACTTGAATTTATTTCTTCTGTCTAACTATGTTTATATCCATTAACATGATTAACCAACCTCTCTTTATCCACCCTGCTCAACCATTCCCAGCTTCTGGTAACCATCATTCTACTCTCTACCTGAGACCAACTTTTTTTGGTCCCACATATAAGAAAACATGTAATATTTGTTTTTCTGTGCATGGCTTATTTCACTTAACACGGTGGCCTCGGTTGCATCCATGTTGCTGTAAATGACAGGATTTCATTCTTTTTATGGCTGAATAGTATTCCAAGTATATATACCACATTTTCTTTATCCATTCATCCATTGATGGACACTTAGGTTGATTCCATGTCTTTGCTATTGTGAGGTGAACATGATAATCACTGTACTACAGAAACCCCATTATCTTTGCTATTGTGCATAGTGCTACAGTACACATGGGGGTGCAAGGATCCCTTAGATATACCGATTTCCTTTTCTTTGGATAAATATCCAATAGTGGGATTGCTGGATCATATGATAATTCTAGTTTTAGTTTTGTGAGAGACTGCCATACTGTTTTCCATAATGGCTGTAGTAATTTACATTCCCATCAACAACATATAAAAGTTTCCTTTTCTCCACATCCTCACCAGCATTTTTCTTTTTTTGTCTTTTTGATAATAGTCATTCTACCTGCAATGAGATGGTATCTCACTGTGGTTTTGACTTGCATTTCCCTGTTGATTAATGACGTTGAGCATGTTTTCATATACCTGCTGGTCATATGTATGTCTTCTTTTGAGAAATGTCCATTCAGATCTTTTGCCCACTTTGTAATGGGATTATATGGAGTTTTTTTGCCTTTGAGTTGTTTAAGTTCCTTCTGTGCTGTGGATGTTAGTCCCTTGTCAGATGAGTGGTTGATACATATTTTCTCCCATTCTACAGGTAGTCTCTTCACTCCATTGGTGGTTACATTTGCTGTACAGAAGCTTTTTCGATTAATATAGTCCCATTTGTTTATTTTTGTTTCTGTTGCCTGTGCTGTTGATGTGTTAGCCATAAAATCTTTGCCTAGACCAATTCCCTGAAACATTTCCCCTGGTTTTTTTTTCTAGTAGTTTTATAGTTTTAGATATATTTTAAGTGTTTAATCCACTTTGAGTTGATTTCTCTGTATGGTGAGATAGAGGGCTTTAGTTTTGTTCTTCTGTGTATGGATATCTAGTTTTCCCAGCACCATTTATCGAACAGAGTGTCTTTTCCCCAATATATGTTCTTGGCACATTTGTCAAAATCAGTTGACTATAAATACATGAGTTCTCTGTTCCATTGATCTGTGTATCTGTTTTTGCATCAGTGTCATGCTATTTTGGTTACTCTAGCTTTATAGTATATTTTTAAGTCAGGTAGAGTGATATCTCCAGCTTTGTTCCTTATGCACAAGATTGCTTTGGCTACTGAGGATCTTTTGTAATTCCATATGAATTTTAGGATTGTTTTTCTACTCTGTGAAGAATGTCATTGGTATTTTGATACGGATTACATTGAATCTGTAGATTGCTTTAGGTAGTATGGTCATTTTAACAATACTAATTCTTCTAGTCCATGAGCATGGAATGCCTTTCCAGTTGTTTTGTGTCCTTTTCAAGTTCTTTTATTAGTTTTTTGTAATTTTTGTTATAGAAGTTTTTCACCTCCTTAGTTAAATTTATTCCCAGGTATTTTTTTTTTTTAGTAGTTATTGTAATTGGGTTTGCTTTCCTGGTTTATTTTTCAGAAAGAAAAAGTTAACTAAAAGCTAGTTCAACACTCTGGGAGGCCGAGGTGGGCGGATTGCTCGAGGTCTGGAGTTCGAAACCAGCCTGAGCAAGAGTGATACCCCGTCTCTACTATAAAAATAGAAAGAAATTAATTGGCCAGCTAATATATATAGAAAAAATTAGCTGGGCATGGTGGCGCATGCCTGTAGTCCCAGCTACTCGGGAGGCTGAGGCAGCAGGATTGCTTGAGCCCAGGTGTTTGAGGTTGCTGTGAGCTAGGCTGACGCCACGGCACTCACTCTAGCCTGGGCAAGAAAGCGAGACTCTTTTCCAAAAAAAAAAAAAAGCTAGTTCATTATTGGTGTATATAAATGCTACTTATTTCTGTATGCTGATTTTGTATCCTGCAACTTTACTGAACTCATTTATGAGTCTTTAGGTTTTTCTATATATACAATCTTGTCATTTGTAAAGAGGGACAGTTTGACTTCCTCATTTCCAATTTGGATGCCTTTTCTTTCTCTTGCCTGATTGCTCTGGCTAGGACTTCCCAGTCTATGTTGAATAGGAGTGGTAAAAGTGGACATTATTGTTCTAGTTCTTAGAGAAAAGATTTTCAGCTTTTTCCCATTAAGTATGATGTTAGCTGTGGGTTTGTCATATATAGCCTTATTACATTGAGGTATGTTCCTTCTCATGCCTAATTTGTTGAGAGTTTTCATTATGAAGGGATGTTAAATTTTATCAAATGCTTTTTGTGCATCTCTTGAAATGATCATGTTTTCTGTCCTTCATTATGTTGAAGTGATGTATCACATGTATTGATTTGCATATGTTGAACCATCCTTGCATCTCTGGGATAAATCCCACTTCGTGGTGGGTATATTATCTTTGTGAAGTGCTGTGGATTCAATTTGCTAGTATATTGTTGAGGATTTTTGTATCTCTCTTCTTCAGGGATATTGGTCTGTTGTTTTCCTTTGTTGTTGTCTTTTTGTCTGGTTTTTGTATCAGGGTAATGATGGCCTTGTAGAATGAGTTAGGAAGAATTTGTCCCTCTTCAATTTTTTAGAATAGTTTGAGAAGAATCGGTGTTAGCTCCTTATAAGTTTGGTCTTTATAAGTCTGGTCTTGGGCTTTTCTTTGTTGAGAGACTTTTTATTACTGATTCAATCTTGTTACTTGTTATTGGTTGGTTGAGGTTTTCTAGTTCTTCCTGGTTCAGTCTTGGTATTAGTAGGTTGTACATGTCCAGGAATTTATCTGTTTCTTCTAGGTTTTCCTATTTGTTGGCATACAATTGTTCCTAATAGTCTCTAATGATCCTTTGTATTTCTGTGGTATCAGTTGCAATATCTCCTTTTTCATTTCAGATTTTATACATTTGGATCCTCTATTTTTCCTGGTTAGTCTAGCTAACAGTTTATTGATTTTGTCTTTTAAAAAGCCAATTTTTTGTTCTGTTGATCTCTGGTTTTTGTTGTTTTTTTTTTTTTTACTTTCTATTTCATTTAGTTCTGGTCTTTTATTTCTTTCCTTCTACTAATTTAGGCTTTGGTTCTTGCTTTTCTGGTTCCTTGAGGTACATTGTTAAGCTGTTTATTTTAAATCTATTTTTTTTTTTTATGTAGGAGTTTATTGTTATAAACTTCCCTCTTAGCACTGCCTTTGCTATATCCCATAAGTTTTTGTGTGTTGTGTTTTCATTTTCAATTGTTTCAAGAAATTTTTTTATATTCTTCTTAATTTCTTCATCGACCCAATGGTCGTCCAAAAGCATGTTGTTTAATTTCCATATATTTGTACAGTTTCCAAAGTTCCTTTTGTTATTGATTTCTGGTTTTATTCCATTTTGGTCTGAGAAGATAATTGATATAATTTGGTTTTTAAAAATTAGTTGGGACTTGTTTTGTGGCCTAACATATGGTCTATCCTGGAGAATGTTCCATGTCTTAATTAACGAATGTGTATTCTGCACCTGATGGATGAAATGTTCTGTAAATGTGTTAGGTCTATTTGGTTTAAAGTGTAATTCAATTCCAATGTTTCTTTGTTGATAATTTGTCTAGATGATTTTTCCAAAGCTGAGAGTGGAGTGTTGAAATCCCTTAACTATTATATTATATTGGAATCTCTCTCTAGGTGCTCAGATATGTCTGAGTAGATATGTCTTGGTAGATATGCCAGAATATGGTAGAATTGTTATATCCTCTTGCTGAATTGATGTCTTTCTAATTATATAATGACCCTTTTTGTCTCTTTTTACAGTTTTCAGCTTTAAGTCTGTTTTATCCAATATCCAGTGGCTATTCCTGCTCTCTTTTGGTCCCTGTTTGTGTGGAATATCTTTTCAGTCCCTTCACTGTTATCTGACATGTGTTTTTACAAGTGAAATGAGTTTCTTGTCAGCAGTATGTAGTTGGGTCATGTGTTTTTAATCCATTCAGCCAGTCTGTATCTTTTAAGTGGGAAATTTAATCCATTTACATGCAGGGTTATTATTGATATGTGAGGACTTATGCCTGTCATTTTGTTAATTGTTTTCTGGTTGTTTTGTATATCTTTTGCTCCTTTCTTAGTTTCTTATTGCTTATCGTTGATGGTTGGTAATGATAAATTTTGATTCCTTTTTCTTTTCCTTTTCGTGTCTGCTTTTTCAGTGATTTTTATACTTTGTCATCCTTTTACTTCCAGAAAAAGGACTCCCTTAATCATTTCTTATAGGGCCAGTCTAATGGTAATGAGTTCCCTTGGGTTTTGCTTATCTAAAAAGACTTTATTTCTCCTTTGTTTGGGTTTTTTAATTGTATATATAAAAAAATTAATTTTCTTCTTTTCTTTTTTCTTCCTTGACAATCCTCATTGACTCTTATTTGTTTTGAAGGGTAGTTTTGCTTCATATAATATTCTTGGCTGTCATTTTTTTTTTCCTTTCAGCAGTTTGAATATATCATCCCATTCTCTCCTGGCATGCATGGTTTCTGCTGAGAAATCTGCTGTTAGTCTGATGGGGATTCCTTTATATGTGACTTTATACTCTTCCCTTTTTTTCAGAATTCTCTTTGTCTTTGATGTTTAACAGCTTATCTATAATGTGCCTTGGAAATGACCTTTTTAGGTTGAATCTGTTTAGGGATCTTTGAGCTTCATGTATCTTGATGTCTGTATCTCTTAAGACTTGGGAAGTTTTCAGTTATTATTTCATTAAGTAGATTATCTATGCCTGTGCCCATCTCTTCTCCTTAAAATCTCAGTATTTTAACATTTGGTTGCTTGATGGGTATTCCATATGTCATGTAGGCTTTCTTCATTGTTTTTATTTCATTTTTGGTGTGACTGAGTTATTTCAAAAGACCTGTCTTTCAGCTCAGAACAACTTTCTTCTGCTTGATCTGTTGTTGAAGCTCCCAATTTTAATTTCATTAATTAAATTCTTCAGTTCCAGGATTTCTTTTTGGTTCTTTTTATGATATCTATTTGTTGAATTTCTCATTCAGTTCATGAATAGTTTTCTGAATGTCTTTGTATTGTTTATCTGTGTTCTCTTATATCTCACTGAGTTCCTTTAATATCATTATTTTGAATTATTTTTCAGGCATCCCATAGGTTTCCTTTGCCTGGGATTTGCTACTTGAGAATTATCATGTTCCTTTGGAGGTGTCATATTTTCTTGCTTTTATCTGTGCATCTGGTATGACAGTCACTTCTTCCAATTTTATAGATTGGCTTTTGTAGGAAAAGACTTTTTCCTATAGATCTATCTATAGTGTTGGTTGGGTATGATGCTTTGGCTTTTTTTTTTTTTTTTTTTTTTTGAGACAGAGTCTCACTTTATTGCCCAGGCTAGAGTGAGTGCCGTGACGTCAGCCTAGCTCACAGCAACCTCAAACTCCTGGGCTCAAGCAATCCTCCTGCCTCAGCCTCCCAAGTAGCTGGGACTACAGGCATGCACCGCCATGCCCAGCTGATTTTTCCTATATGTTTTTAGTTGTCCAGCTAACTTCTTTCTATTTTTAGTAGAGACGGGAGTCTCATTCTTGTTCAGGCTGGTCTTCAACTCCTGATCTTGAGCGATCCTCCCACCTCGACCTCCCAGAGTCAAGGATTACAGGCGTGAGCCACCACACCTGGCCAACAACCAAACTTATTTTTAGCTATGGGCTCAGTACTTCTTTTGGAAATCTGAACTCCATATAATTGAGGAGTTCCTGTACCAGAGATGTATTTTTTTTATGTATATCAAACTGTTTTTGAGGCCATATTAATAGACTGTTTTCTGGTTTTTAGTTAAAGAAATTTCAGGTCATTGATCTGAAAAATAGTTTAAGGTAGTATGATATCTTGACTCAATATTTCAGTCTGTACCTTGATAAGTAGCTCTTTTAGCATATCCTTTGTGCAAAATTATATTTTATAATATGAATGTAGATAGTTGATTTTTAAACAAAATGTTATTAGTTTTCTGTTGTACATAATATATACTCATGTAAATTAATTACAGTCTTTCATTTGCAGAACTGCACTTTAAAAATGCCTTATCCCATTATCTTTTTGGCATATCTGTGGTTTATTATTTACTGTCAATTTTAAAGAATTTCTACTTATAGAAAGCTAATGTTTCTAAACATATATATTTTAAAGGATGGCATGAAAACTTTATATATGTCTACACAAAAAATATATGCATAGGTCAAGACTGCGCAAGTTACCGCTGGGGAAAATTAACAAATAAGAATACATCAGATGCCTAGTTAAATACAGCATTATGTTAGGAGAGTGTAGGAATGGGTTACTCTAATATTGCTTTTTAAATAGTTGAATCTATGAAGGGTATATTATTTTTATACTAAATATATCAGTGTACTTATTTTCAGTGGAATGAGATTGTGTAAATCAGCAGGTTATCCCTATTGCATAAATTTCAGATCTGAAAGTAATATAGGAATATTCAAAAGAAAGATACTGATTATTCAGATAAGACCATAGGAGACAAGGGGAAAAAAAAAGAAAGGTACTGAGTAAATTAAACAGGTAGTTTTTAACCTGCAAAAAGTAAAAGATTGTGGTACATTTCATTATCCTGGAAGTCACAGATAAAATGGGCATCTTTAAAAATTTTTATCAATCTTATACAAAGAATATCATTGCTCAAGGCAGTCTTCTGCCAGTCTGCCAGTCTGTGTGGTTCTGTGCTGCAGGCTGTATGAGGTTAATGTGGGCACTTTGAATAGGCTTTATTATGTCATTCAAAACAATTATGTTTAGACCTGAGTAGATAAATGTAGTTAGCACAGAAAATAGTGTTTTTAATATATATTTCAATATAATGATTTTCTATTACCTTGCAGGCTTTACTCATCAGTCTTAAGTATGGTTGCTTTATGTGGCAATTAGGAGATGCTGATACTTGTTTTCAGATCCATAGTATGGAAAATAAAATGAGCTTTATAGTACATACAAAACAGGTAAATATTTGTCTATTATTTTGAATTTATAATGAACTACTTTGTTAGTAATTTCTTTTTTTTTAAAGTGACGTAATCCATTTAACTTCAAGGAAAGTCTCTAATACTATATGAAGTTAAAATATTTAAGACCAAAAATAAAGGCAGGTTTTTCCTAAGCAAGGAAAGCCAAAAACTTATCTGAATAATTTGTTTTAGTCTTATAACAATTAAACTCTTTCTTGTGTCATTTCTTTTAATTCTGGTCAATATTCCTTGTCTCTTCTTTCAAGGTATTAAGAAGTCCTTCCCTGTTCTTGACCTGCCTGAGTCCCTAGTTATATCCAGTGGGTTGCTTCTTAAGTCCCTTCAAAAAGCCTGAGTAAATACTCCCTCTGTACTATTTTTTAACCAACTGCCTCCTAATAGGAAAGTTCCTTTTCAAATAGATAGGGAACTGCCCACTGCTATTTATGTCCTTTAAACATTCTTACATGTTTCATATTTATTGTTGACATATATTTTACTTAATAGGCTGGGCTCGTGGTGAAACTGTTAATGAAGCTAAACGGACAGTTAATGCCCACCGAAAGAAATTCGTGAAAGGAAAGTAGCTGGTACTCAAGCCACCACATTTTGTAATGTAGAGTTTTTTCCATGAAAGATTTCTTAAAATATTACTTTTAACAAGGTATTTAGTCTCTTGTAATATATATGTATATTATTACATTGTACAGAATCTGTACTTATGTTTGGTGTGTAATATACCAATTAGTTTTATATAATATCCTAATAAGCTATTCTAGTTTTTGAGAGAAACACAAAAAATTGTAGAGTGATAAGTGTGTATAATATTAGAAAAACAGTAAGCTTTATAAAAAGTTATTTTTGGTAAATGGTAAAGAATTTGGAGTGGAATGTGATGAGATTAAAATGTAGCTTTGGTATAACTTTGTGTGTTATTTCTAAATATATTGAAAATCAACATGATTTGAATAACAAAAATGTATTTTCTACTTGAACCATATAACACTTATTGAAAACAGTTTTCTGCAATCTATAAACATTTCTCAACATATTTTTAAAAGCTAAAATGTATATCTAGTATAAGGTAGTATTTTTTAAATTATAGATCTTGAATCCCTTATATCCTAATTACCTATGTGCCTCTTAAAAATGAAGATTTCAGATACTCCAGATAAATTCCTTCACTCTCTGGAAGTAGCAGAGCCTGGAAGCTTTTCCTAAGTTTGGTTTTGTTTTTAGCTTTTTTTCTGTTGAAATAATTCCAGATCCAATAAGGAATGTAGATTATTAAATTTGAGATATTACACAAAACTGCCTGGCCCACAAGCACACATATATATAAACACATATTTTAAATGACAATCCCTGTATATTATAGTTGCATTTGTTAAATACATGCTGTATTTTTTATGAGTTGACTTGGTGGTTTATTTATATTGTCTTTGCATTGTAGGAAGTAGATCACCAAACATCTGGTGGTTTCATTTAGGGGAGTACTGATATAGATAAAGAGTAAATTTGAGTACTGATATAGATAAGGAGCAAACTATTAAACTTGTGCTGTTTAATAAACTAGAAACTACAGTCTTTTCAGATTAATAGACTGATGAGTTGGAAATAAGTTTGGAGATGTAATAGTAATTTTTGTGTGAGGCCCAAGCATTTCTGTTTTTAAAGTGTCCCATGTGCTTTGGATATACAGGTAGGTGTTAGAAATGTAGTTATAACCCACTTTAACTAGGATGTAGCTGAATTTCTTTCCTTTCACAGAGAGGTGAGGATTCAGTGAAACTACATCAAATAACTCCCTGCTCCATAGAATACGGTGTACTTTCCTAGAGTTGTACAGTATGGCAGCCCTAGGGAGAAAGAGGAAACTGTTAAAGTAGCATAGCTATTAAAGACTTAAAAATATATAGCATTAAAAAGTCAATTTTCAAAATTAGTATTGAGAAAAAAAATAATCATTTGTTAGACCATAACAAACTAGAAATAACAATGGAAAAATTCAAACAACTTTAATGAATGCCTCATATTGGTCAAGCATTAATGTGCACTGAGGATAAAAGATAAGATAACCATTTTCATCATTCTTTCTGTAAGTATGAGTGCCTAATTATGTGCCAGGGATCCAGTGGCAAGGAAAACAAAGTCCTTGCCTTCAGGGAACAAAGCTGAATGAGAGACACAGTAAATACTCATGGAAATATATAACTGTAAACTCAAATTATTGTGATAAAAGAAAAAAATGTACAATCTAAGCATAAATAGGGAAACTGGATCTAGTCCTAGGGATCAGGAGAGGTGTCCCTGAGCAAGTGATGCTTGAGTTGACATCTGGGGTATGAGCAGGAATTAATTATGTAAAGGCAGTTGAACTGGAAGGGAAATGAGGAAAAGATGTTTTAACCCCAAGGACAGTCCTGGGGAACTGATCAGGGGAATTAAAATTTTCTCATGTTCAGCTAAGATGTGAATTCAAATAATCGTTTCTCCAAATCACAACAAATGAATTTCCATTCATAAAATAAAATATATAAATAAAACCAGAGTAGCTAACACTGTACATGATAAATTAGAGAAAAATTTGCTGAAGAATCACAAGATTAAAAATTGCCAAAATTGACCCTAGAAAAACTAGGCTTGATAGAAATATTCAACAGAATAAAACTTCCTACAGTTCTTAACCAAATTTAAGAGAAGAATTACAGCAATAAAATTTAGATTTTAATTTGATCCTGAGGAACTCAATTGCAAAGACTCTAATTGGAAGAATTTAATATGTACAAAAAACTGGTGAATCAATTTCTTTATAATTTACATAGAAAAATGATTCCAATAAAAAAATTTCATAAGATTATGCTGAAATAATAAAAAAATAGAAAAAGAAAGAATAAAAAAATTTTAAAAATTTTTCAGTCAAATGAAGATGGAAAAAGTACAAATTGTTTTTGCTACACTGTGTAGAAAACTGATCAAGAAATTATATTAGCTTGAGTCCATACAAGAAAATAATTTTTCAACAAAAGTCCATCTGTGATGGTATGACTCTCATTTAACATCTGTATTCATAAAGTCAGAATGTCTCTAGGGTCATGTATGGTATCTGGAAAGGCAGGGGATAGGCAGACTGAAAAGGCCCTAATGCAGAGGGGGCTCACCCTGGTGGTTCTTAGAGCCAGAGTGCTTGAGACAAAGGAGTATCTTTGAGATATCTTAGGGTGTAGATAAGGAAACCAGTTTCAACACATTGAGCTAATTTCTGTGATAAAAAGGAAACACTGGGTGGTTCAGGATTCACTGAAAAGGCACCCAAAATGGGCAGGAAATTAAGAACTTATTCCCCCATTATTTAAATAATGCAGCTAGTATTTAAAATGGTGCTTACTACATGCCTGGAATTATTTGAAGCACTTTTAGGTATATTATAATAATTTATTTACTCTTGACAAAAATCACTATGAGGCAGATACTATTCCCATTTTACAGATAAGGAAATTAAAGTAGAGAAGTAAGTATCTTGCCAAAGAGAACATAGCTAATAAATATTAGAGCTGAGATTCATATGAAAGCAGTCTGGATCCAGTTATAAGTGAATCAGAAATGGTGTATGGTTATTATAAAAACATACGGTATTTGTTTCTATCTTAAAAGGCTTAGGAGCCAAAGTTCCTAATACAGTGGTATGAATATTTTCATTTTGGCATAATGTGTAACTTTGAATACAGTCATATATATAGAGGCTATGTTATTTGTGTAAAGTCAAAAACTAGTGAGTGGGAGAGTCAGAATTCAAAATCTGGCACTCTGATTTCTGAACTCTGACATAAGTCAGGTAAAGAAGAGGTATCTGGAGAGGTTTAAAAAAAAAAAAAGGACCAAATCTTGAAAGGTATTATCTTTCCTGCTAATGAGGAGCCATTGGAGCTTTTAGGACTTAACTAGATTTGCATGTTGAAAGATCACCCTGTGTCTGTCAGTGTACAGAAAGGCTTGAAGGGATGGATCTGAGCAAGAAGGTATAATGCAATCCAGCCCTAACCTAAGGTAATGGCAATAGGGAGAATTGATTCAGTGTTTTGACAAAACCCAGTGACCTTTTAGATATGAGAAATCAGAGGTAAGAGTAATGAATAATTCCTCTCCATCTATCCTGGGTAGCTGAGAAATTGTTATCATATACTGCCTAAGATAGGGAATAGAGGAGGAAGTTTTAAAGAGATGTGTTGAGTTCTGGTGCCCAAGGGACAAGTAGATGGAAATTTTCAACAGACAATAGAATTAACAGGCCTGAAGCTTAAGAAGTTCTTAGGAAATAGCAATAGAAACTCCAGAAAGAGAGAAGAGTGAGAAACAAGTCAAAGAATGGCAACATTTTTGAGAAATGGGCTAAGTAGGGCAACCCATAAAGCATCCTGTTAGGATAAGTGGGTATCAGTATGGTAAAGAAATAGCTTGGCACCTGGGTACTGTGTATTTAATAAAGTGTATATGAATAAAAATTAAATATTAAAAGAATATTTAATATTGGTAGGGAAAGACTAGTTTTAGTGTCAGCACATTCATTTATGGGTATTTTTTAAATGGATATGAGAGATAAGAGGTATGTAAAATGCTTTTTCTTTATTTAATTTTATTTAACATAATGTAATTTTTTTTCAGATAGTGTCTCACTCTGTTGCCCAGTCTAGAATGCAGTGGCTTCATCATAGCTCAACTGCAACCTCAAACTTCTGGGCTCAAGCAATCCTCATATATCAGCCCCAAGTAGCTAGGACTCTTGGCATGTGCTACCACACCTAGCTAAATTTTTAAATTTTTTTGTAGGGATGGGGTCTTGCTATGTTGCCCGAGCTAGTCTCTAACTCCTGGACTCAAGTGATCCTCTTGCCTTGACCTCCCAAAGTCTGGGATTACAGGTCTGAGTCACTGTGCCAAACCTTAAAATGCTTTTTAAATGTACACAATAAAACATCAAAAGGCAAGTGAAAGAATCAGGGCATTCGGAGCAACTGGAACTCATACATGGCTAGAAGGAATGCAAAATGGCACACCATTTTGGGAAGCAGTTTGGTAGTTTCTTGTAAGATAAACATACACCTACTATAGGACCCAGCATTCCTCTCCCAGATATTTATCCATGCAACTAAAACTTATGTTGACACATAACTCTGTAGGTGAATGTTTGTATGATACATTTAAATTTTTAATGAAATATTATTCATAACTGCCAAAAACTGGAAAAAAACTCCAATGTCCTTCATGTGTTAATGAATAAACTCAGGTACATCCATACAATGGAATATTACTCAGCAATAAAAAAAGAATACACTATTGATGAACACAAATGGATGAAGCTCACATGCATTGTGCTAACGAAAGAAGGCAGACTCAAAAGGTTATGCTGTATACGGCAGCATTCCATTTAGATAACATTCTGGAAAAGGCCAAACTATAGGATCAGAAAGCAAATAGTGTAAAGATAGGAGTGAGTGGATGTGAGAATATAAATGGGCAGCTTGGAAAAATGTTTTTTGATTATGATTGACATACTGTATTTGTCAAAATTCACAGGAACTGATCATTAAAGGAAATTTTACTCTACATAAACTTAAAAAAAACATTTTAAAAAAGAATCCAAACTCGCTAGACAGTTCTAAAAATTTACCAAAAATACATAAAGATTTAGTAAAAGTGTAAGTCAGTACCCAGATTCCATTTAGTGAGTGGTCAAAGAAGATTAACAGTAGTTGTATGCTTGGGAATACAAACAACTTTCCAAAATAGGGAAATATAAATCTTTGCTAACAAAAATGCAAAACAGAACCTTATTAAATTAGTTAAAATTAAATGAAGTAATAAACATCAACGGATTACATTAATAAAAATCAGTGGTAGCATAGGACTAAGATAACATGGGAATATATTTTGGGTGGCGCTGAAAATTGGTTTAGTTTTCTGGTAATGCAGTTGTAAAAATGTTTACTCCTTTGACCTCCTTTTACTCCTTTGATGAGCCTGCTGCCCCTACTTTTTTCTTCATAGCGCTTTATTGGTATTTCCTCTCCTTGCATAGGGAGTAAACTGTGCAGCAATTCAACAGGAAAAAAAATGATAGTTTTCTAACAAGACCATAAAAATGGAACAAAATGGAACAAAATTTTGTACAGTTAATATATACCCAAGCCAATGATTTTTAAAACAATTCTCCCCTAGAACATACTAAATGCTTTAGTTGTTACAGAATTATATAATTATACCATGAGCTCAATTATATGAGCAACTAAGGCAAGTATAATTTCAAACTAATAACCAGCAAATCATTTGTTGGCTTTTGAAATATATGCTATATTTCTCTAATATACCTTCCCAGATGTTGATATTTTTGTTTGTATATACTGAATATATACCAATAGGACAGTGTAAGGGAGTAACCTAAAATGATAAATCATCTGCAGATATAAAAATGAATAAGTAATTTTCACCTATGTTAAATGTGTGCCATTTTCCCTTTCTGGATTGTTTGTTGTCAATATTAAATTTAGTTTCGTACGCATAACCACTAGGAGGAAGAAAAGCTAGCCCTATATCTTTAATTTATTTCAGCTAGTTCACTAACAAAATAATTAACTGAATATAGTTAAAAGTTGGATTTTACTATTTTAAAATAACATTGATGTTCATACACCACATAATATTTTATTGTTGTATAATAGTTTAAAAGCGAGGTTTTCCTGAGTGCAGTTAAGTTTAAAATAGTTCCCTGCCTTTCTTAGTCATAATCAGTCAAAAGGAATAGTAAAATGTGTCATTTTACATTTACAATATAGTATAATGAGGAAAAGATACAGAAATAGAAAATTTCCAAGATCGATTAAATAAACATTATAGGAGTTACTATGACAAAATGTTTTGAAACTTATTTTCAAATTATAATTAAAATTTGAGACAATCCTTAGATAAAGGTAAAATTCCAGCCTACTCTCTAATGTGGAGTTTATTTATTTTTCTTAGAGGAATGTATGAGGAAGTAATGTGAAATTTAAATCACAAATCAGAAACTTAGTATTTAAGCTCTCTGAAAGGGAAAGTAAAAGGAGAAAAAAGAAAAAACTATTCCAAAAACCAAAGGTAATATAAATTGCCAAATTAAGAGTAAGAAGCCTTTTTTCACCTCTATCCTATGGTGAATAAAGAAGGTAGATATACTTTTAATGCCTTCTATTTAGATATATAAATTTAAAAAGAGACTTCTGGAACACCAGCAATTATACTTATTTCCAATTAGTTGTTGAGTTCTATTAGATTGACGACTCATTAGGCAAATGACAACCTGCAAATTCAATCCACAGAATAGCATACTGAAAGTCTATACATGTAGAATTATTATATAAAAGGGAGTATCATTGCTTTTCGTAACTTTTAGAAAGTTAGTTGGATTTATTATTCACCTTTAAATTGAAGATTGGAATTTGATGGTGATGGCAACTGTAGTGTGGGTCCACACACAAAAACAATTTGAGAATCATTGCTGGCTATGGAGAAGAAGGCTGGGAAAAGCTGAGAGCCAACCTATCCTGTTAACAAGGAGGGTTGTCTGTGTCTCCTCATCTAGGTGGCAGTCACCAGGACCAGGTCCAGCCTCCTACCCCACAGACAGCAATGGCCCCTGCAAATGAAGGTGAGTCTTAGAGATGAATCTGTGGATAATAACACATTGGAGGTTTCCTGTTAAACTAGCACTCTAAGAACATCTTAAATACAACTTTGATGCAACATTTAGAAGATGGAAAAAAAAAAAAATACAACTTTGAAAAGTAGAAAATGATGTGTTCATGTTTCTGTTTTTCATCAATAGAGATACATGAATTCAAGTGACAGAATACTTCAATCATTAAAATTCATATTGGTTTATTAATTTTGTTATATTTTGGATGTTGGTATTAATAAGCCAAACAAGATCCTTTATAAGTTTTATACTTCCCCTTTTTAAAAGCTCTATATTGGGTTCTTAAATTACATCCTCATATCCTACAAATACTTCCTGTTTTCTGATGAATACCATGTTTTAGTTATATTAGACTGGAAGCAAATTAGAATCTTTTTGTAATTTTGACTTCCCTGCTGTTTGGATGATGAGACAAAGGGAGGTCATAATCGCCCCAGTAGCTTTCTGAAAGCACAACCTCCTTTCCTGGCCCTACACTCACTTCCCAGTCACCGGAAAGGCAGATCAGCCTCTGAAACTCCAAATTCTCTTGGTTTCAGAGATCCCTTTATAAACACTGGCACCATCGCCACCTCCCTGAGATGAGCGTGACTATTTCTGGCCTCCAGTCGGTCGCTCTCATCCCAGTTTGTGATCTGAGACCCATTGTGTCCGAAGAATACCCAAGGTAACCGAGACAGAGGAGGTCAGACTCCGTGGGGGTTTGGCTGAACAGTGACAAGCTGGGTCCTTCACGTCACTGCGTGCCATTCTCACCGGGCCTGTTATTGCCTGCTATTCATTCCGTTAGCAGACTTCGAAATCAGGCAGGACATTAAAGCTCGGTAGAGGCACCTGGGAGCGCGCCCATCCCACGAAGTTGGACTCGGGTTGATTAACGTGGGAACCTCTGGGGACCAGAGTCCAGAGCAGTGGTTCTGCATCCTAGCTGCTAGTTAGGATTAGATCCCCGGCCGCCCCTCGTCCCCACGACCAATTAAATCGGAATGTCCGGAGCGGGCTGTAAAGCCTCCCAGGGAGATTCCCGAATGAAAGCCAGAGACTCGGACGCGCGTTCTTGCCCCGCCCGCGGCGGCCTGCGCATCTCCCTCCGGGGGCACTGAATGAAGGCCCCGGGCCTCCCGCCGCGCTATCCCAGTGTGACCCAGGGACAGCTCACAAACGCGCAGGGGGCGCGGAGGGGCGGCCTGGCCGCTCTCGGCCCGGGCGAGGGGAGCCGTTGCCCCGCCCGGCCGCCGCCGCAATCGCCGGACTCTTCGCCGCGCGCGCCCCCTGCCGGACCCGCGAAGGTGAGGGGAAGCGTGTGTCCTTTGGCGGCCCTCCACAAGCCCAGGTGCTCTCATTTCCCCACTACGCCTGCAGCTTGCGTGTCCTTCCCTCTTCTCCATGCTCCCGGTGTACCCACCACTCGCGGCTTTGCGTCCTGTCCCACGTTGCTTTAGCCTCTCTTGATCGGCTTTTCCCCACACTCCAGGAAACAATTTGTTGATATGGAAAATGCTTCGCGATATGGAAAAGTCCTGTGGCTCTGAAAGGCAAGGAATATCCATGCCTTTCAGATATGTAACAAATTGCGGTGGGCCCTTGTTCAACTTGACTGTTAATAATATTTGTTAAAACAGAGTTTGGATCTATTTTGGCCTATCAAATCGGCAATATTTGTTTTTAAGTGAGACTCAGTGCTTTGTGAGAATGATGGTAGAAAAGACTTTTACATACACATTTTTTGAATACTATTTAGCTTTGTGTATTAGTCTTAAAAATACTCATATGGGAACGGTTAAATAATTGATGGCACATCCTACAACAGAATATTTTGCAGCCATAAAAGATAAGCTTCTCAAGTAATATTTTATTTCAAATCACTGCATGTTAACTATTACATATATTCTGTGATGATGGAAATGTTGGCTATCTGCACAGTTCAAAGAATAACACCCTTTCTTCCCCTCCCAAGTTCTGTATCATCAAATATAGTCAGGCAGATGGGAGTCAAAATATCACCTTTGTTACTGAGAAAAACTTTTAGAGAAAGTGGTATTGGTAGGCAGTGGACTTATAATAATTTGCCCCTGAATGCGGCCTAATTTCTCAGTCATCACACAGTTGGGCAACTTTGGCCTCCCCCACAGGTGTGAAGCCCGCCTATCCTGTGGAAGACAGCTGACTAGAACACAGGCAGAAAGACGTGAAGGAGAGAGCCTAGAACGAGCTGAGCTTATCTATCATCTGAGTCTCCTCTTCTCCATAAAAGAGAGATTATAGCAATGAGGCCCAAGGCCAAGGGCATTACCCGTAGAATTTCCTCCACACAGAAACAGGAAACCAGGGAAGGTAATTACTGCCCCACACATCTCAAGAAGAAAAAGAAAACCTGAATAAACCAGTAACCGTTAAAGAAATCAAAACATGAATTTTACTGAATCTTCAGGGAACAGATTATCTCTAAATATATTAACATAAAATGATTCAACAAATAGATAATTTAGGGTAAGTTACCCAGCTCATTTTATGTGGGTAGTATAACCTTGACTCCAAAACTGGACAAAGACAGTACAAAAAAGTAAAAATACCAGTAAAATTATACTACTAGTGAACATAGGCATTAAAATTCTGAGTAAATGTTAAATTTACTCAGTAATACAATATAACCAAGTTTATAAGTGATATGTAATATAATAATCCACAAGTAATATGTCAAATTATATTACTATATATTAAAATATATTAATTAGTAATATTACATATTAGTTGTACAATAGTACTTATTATATTCTTATTAATATTATACAAATAATAAGACTATAATAAGACAAAGTTATATATCATGACCAAGTTTGATTTATCCAAGAAATGCCAGATGTTCAATAAGGAAAATCTATTAATGTAGTATACCACATTAGCGATTAAAGGAACAAGTCAAAGATAGCTACTGTCAGCTCTACTACTTCACATTGTACTGAAGGGCTTAATAAATACAATAAGACACTAAAAATAAATAAGTCATAGAATTAGGAAAAAAACCATGAATATTTATAATATTGTCTTTATAGAAAGTCTAGAATGTATATTTATTAGAAGTAATAAGAAACCCAGTCAGATTGCTGCATACAAGAGCAACAAACAAAAATTAGTAGTAGTTTCTATATACTATATTTAAAAACTAAAAAATGAGAAAAAATATTATTCCCAATAGCAACAGAAATGTACCATGTTATTAAATAGGAAGGCTCAATATCATAAATATGTCACTTATTTCCCAAGTTAATTAACAAAGTTAATTGAATTCTAATTGATATCCAAGCAAGATATTTTATAGAACTTGACACAGTGACCCTGAAATCAATCTGGCTATGCAGAGGGTTGAGAATAACCACCACAGTTTTGAAGAAAAAGGAAAAAGTGAGAAAACTTTCTCTCCAGATATCAAGATTTATTATAAATTCATAATCATTAAAACATGTGATATTGTGAAACTTAGACAAATAAAAAAGGAATCGAATTGAAAGTCCAGAAACATCTCCACACATATATAATGTATGATTAAAGCAGCACTAGAAATCACTGGAGAAAGAATGAGTTGTTAGAGACAATTGGCTAGGCGTATGAGAAAATAAATTAGATCTCTACCTCACAGCATACACAAAATAATTTCCATAAAGATTAAAAAACTAACTATGGTAAACAAAGCATAAAATACTTTAGAATTTGTGGCTTCCCTACACTCTGCCCATACCTTTGTAAATAAGGCCTCTGTTAAACTTTCCTCAAGAAAGTTTACTCAGAGTGGATAGTCTTTTCCTGTGGGACCCTGACTGATACAGAAGTAAATATGGAAGAATTTATTAAACAAGGTACAAAAAGCAAAAACCAAAGCCAGAAAATTAAAATAGTACAAAATACATTGTGGAAATAGAAAATTAGAAACTCAAATACTTTGACTCAGCTATAGTAAAAATTATCCTTAAAACCATAAGCCACACATTTCGAGAAACTTTGAGTGGAGATCATTTGGACGCAGGTTATTTTAATAACTTTTAACACTAAATTAAAGAAAAAAGCCAAGAGTGTATTGATTAAAGCCCATTTCAGCCTGAAGTGGTTTTTTGTGGCTGAGTAGAACTCCTTGGTATACATATACCACATTTTATTAATCTACTCATGTATTGATGGGCACTTGGGTTGTTTCCACATCTTTCCAATTGTGAATTGTGCTGCTGTAAACATTCCGGTAGGGATGTCTTTTTTATAGAACATGTTTTGTTCCTTTAGGTAGATGCCCAGTAATGGGATTGCTGGATCAAATGGTAGCTCTACTTGTAGCTCTTTGAAATATCGCCATATTACTTTCCATAGAGGTTGTACTAATCTGCAGTCCCACCAGCAGTGTGTGAGTGTTCCTATCTCTCTGCATCTACGCCAACATTTCCTTCTCCCTCTTAACCCTTTGCACTCGCTTGCTTTTTTCTCATTATCCACTCGACATTATCCACACTCGACATCCGAGTGCAAAGGGTTAAGGGTGTGCCTGTAGCATATGTTGGGTAAGGATCTTTGACTTTGCTTATGGGCACTTTGAGGGGAATCTAGGTTCTGGATAGATATCTTGGTTATAGATAGCCTTTTCTCAATTTTTAGTTATTTGTAGCCTGGAGCAGTGGCGTACTATGTGTGTGGGCAGATTACCTGCCTCTTGTTGACAAGCGGAGATGGGTTTTTCAAATCATTTCTCTTTCCTCAGCCCTGTGGTCATCCTAACAATATGAATTTTATTGGAATGCCCAGCTTAAGTCAATAGGTGGCGCTGGTGGGTAAGAGTCAGCCAATCCCTATATGATGGAATGCCTGAATGGGCTGTGTAAGTTGTTCTTCCTGCCAATAGGTGGTGCTTGCAGGAAAGAGTCAGCTGCAGTGTTTTTTTGGGACTTGTGACTAGTTCTAGTTGATATGGAGAAGCACTGGGATGTCCCAGGCGGTGGATGGCACTCTAGAGTTTCCAGGGGATCCCTTCTTGTGCTCCACCACAGTTGAGACAGATGGGGGAGTCAGACTGGATAGGGCTGGGTCAAGTGATCGTGTAATCAGACTCCATAAAGGCAGGCACAAGAACTATCTCATCAGGGGCCAAGGGTCAGCTCCTAGGCCACTGGGGAAGGCCACCAGGGAGGGGCTGAAGTGGCCCTACCAAGCCAAAAATTCTGCTCATGGGGGAGGGGCAGTCTGGAATTCTCTGTCTGGCAGGCAGGAGTTGGTATGGCTCTTCTCCCTCTTTTCTTGCCCTGCAGATTTTCTTATAGTGTCTGGCCACAAGCAGCAGCCCAAACTAACCAAGCTCACCAGCAATGCTGCTATAGGCTGGGAGCTTCCCAGCCCAGGATCCTGTCTGGGACTGAAAATGTGGCTTTCCTATAGGGGGAGGGGTACTCCACAAGTGTGCTGTGGCTTGGACCCACACAGCACTCCCCTTTTAATTCTGCCCACATGGGCTCCCTTACCTCCAGCTGTTGGTTCACAAATCTCCCCTCTGTGCCTCTGAGTGACACATTTGAGTCCTGGGTATGAAATCCCCGACTGTGCCAGGGAGAAGCAAGCTGGGTCCCAAGTTGCCTGTGGGAGTGCTCAAGCAGGCTTAATGTCCCTCTGCTTCAGGATATGCTCTGGTCTGCTGCAGCAGCCAGGTAGGCATCACCCCGGAGGGGTGGTGGACAGGGAGCTCAGAGTCCAAGCATCCCTTTGCCTACTACAAGTCTTTAAGAGGGAAGGCATGAGCCCCACTCTCTATGAGCATGGTGGGCATGCCAACAGAGGGCAGCAGCTGCTCCTGAGAGCCCCAGCTCAATCATCCCATGCTGACTGGCATGGGAACTGCCATGGGTACATCCGCAGCTGTGGGGGCTGGGGAGGGGAAGGTGGAGGAGAAGAATCTGAATGGAAGAGAGCTGGCACTCTGGTCCCCTTTGTCCTGAGCCCCTCGCACACACACTTGATGCACTCTCCTTTCCCTTGAAGGCAGCCCACCCTTAATGTCCAACCTGTAGGATCACATAGTTCCTTTAGGACCCACTGGCCCCCTGTGCCACCACATCCTGGGCAGGTATTGGCAACTGTTTTCGTGGAATCCAGTGACAAGAAAACAGAAGGGCTGAAGCTCCCTGCAGAGGACAAAGCCACACAATGGGTAGAAAAGCAGATGGCACCCACTGCCTCGGCATGAGTCTGTGGTGAGGGGAAGCGACCATGAGGCTGCTGGCAGCCTGATGCTCTGTTCTCAAACAAGCTCCCAATTCACTGGTGGTAACATTTGGGCTCGTGAGGCTAGAGATGCTCTCCAACAGTTTGGGAGCCTGAAGTCTGCCAGAGGTGTAAGGGGAGGAAAAACAAACATCCCCACCTACTCTTTCCATGGGGATCCAAATCCCTGGGGGTCAATTTCTGCCGAAATTTTGCTCCTTGTTCTGCTCCACAACTTCTTCCGATGGAATCTCTGGTAGATTCTGGCACTTTTCCCTCAGAATTACACCTGGGCTATGTTTTTACATCTAAAACCTTTTCTTTTTCTGAGATGATCTGGTGACCAGTGTCTCTAGTCAGCCATCTTTCCTCCTCCCTCCAGCTTTGTTCGTTATGATCAGGGCTTTGGCTATTCAGGAACTTTTGTGGTTCTGTATAAATTGTAGAATCTTTTTTTTCTATTTCAATGAAGAATGTCATTGGTATTTTGTTAGGGATCACACTGAATATATAAATTGCTTTGGGTAGTGTTGTCATTTTAACAATATTAATTCTTCCAATCCATGAGCATGGAATATCTTTCCATTTTTTTGTGTCTTCTTCAATTTCTTTCATTAGTGTTCTATAATTTCCTTGTCTAGGTCTTTCACTTCTTTTGTTAAGTTGATTCCTAGGTATTTCATATTTCTTGTAGCTATTCTAAATGGGATTACCTTCTTGATTTTGTTTTCTGACTGTTAGCTATTGGTTTATATAAATGCCACTGATTTTTTGTACATCAATTTTGTGTCCTGCAACTATACTGAATTTGTTTATCAGTTCTAACAGTTTTTTCGTAGAGTCTTGAGATTTTTGAAGTATTAGATCATGTCCTCTGTGAATAAGGGTAATTTGACTTCTTCTTTTCCAGTTTGGATGTCTTTTTTTCCCATTCTCTTGGCTAATTGCTCTGGCCAGGAAGTTCAGTATTATGTTGAATAAAAGCAGCAAAAGTGGGCATCTTGTTTTGTTCCAGATCTTAGAGGAAAGGCTTTCAGTTTTTCCCCATTTCGTACAATTTTTGCTGTGGCTTTGTCATATTATTTTGAGGTATGTTCCTTCTATACCCAGTTCGTTGAGGGTTTACATCATAAAGAGATGTTGAATTTTATCAAATGCTTCTTTAGCATCTATTGAAATGATCATATGGGTTTTTTTTTTCATTTTGTTAATGTGATGTATCATGTTTATTGATTTGCATATGTTGAATCATCCTTGCATCCTTAGGCCAAATCCACTTGATCATGGAGAATGATCTTTTAGGTCTGTTGTTGAATTCAGTTTACTAGTATTTTGTTGAGAACTTTTGTATCTATGTTCATCAGCAATATTGGCCTATAGTTTTCTTTTTGTGTGTGGCCTTGTATGGTTTTAGTATCAGAGTTATGCTGACTTCATAGAATGAGTTGGAAAGCATTCCTTCCTCTTTAATTTTTTTGAATTGTTTGAGTAGAATTGGTATTAGTTCTTTTTAAAATGTTTGATAGAATTCAACAGTGAAGCCATCAAATCCTGGGCTTTTCTTTGGTGGGAGACTTTTCATTTCTGGGACAAATGCAACTTGGTCATGAAATACCACCCTTCTTATATATTGCCAGCTTTATAATATTAGAGCAATTTTCTAATATTTAGAATTTTTTCATTTTTGTTCTTGAGTAAAACTGGCCTGTAATTTTTTCATATTATCCTTTTTAGGTGTTGATATCAAGATGAGTACTTGCCTCATAAAACAAGTTGGAAAATGTTCCCTTTTTTCCTATAATCTGGGAGAGTTTGTGAAATATTGAAACTATACCAGTTTAATAGACAGGATTTAATTCAGGAAGTTGCTTGGACAAGTATAGGAGGACTGAAAGGTAAAGCAGGAACTTCAGTAACACAGAGATAGTCAATATTGGAAGTGGCTACCATCCATGGGGATGCCAGGACAAAGAGAAAAGATGGGGATATTAGAAATGACAATCTTGAAGGAGGGACCTACAGAGCTGGGACCCGGAGCTCTGAGGACTGGTGTTGCCCAGGGACCTCTGAGGACTGGTGCTGCCCAGCTGGTGCTGGTACTTCAAGAGTTGCACAAAAGACTCAGTCAGTCTGCAGTTCACGCAAGGACTGTTCACTTCTAGTTTACTGTTACAGAAAGCACCCCCCTCCTTAAGACATTTCACTTCTAGCTATTGGAAAATTACCATAATGTGCTGAATTTGTTAGAACACACACTCTGTATGAGCCTACACTGTCCACAATGTGAATGGCACTGTAGGCCACTGGCTATCCCCCTTCTGTCTTCCAAAAATTTACTGAATTATCTCATTCCCTTATATCTTCTTTCTCATTTTCTTTCATCTTTTTCATCCCTTTCTTTAATCTTACCGTGATTTCAAGAATAACATGTGATAAACACATGCAATCAATAAGCTATCCTTAACCCAGAAATATATATACAATTGGTTTGTTATAAAGATATTGTTTTTATATTTATTAAATTATTCCTTATAGAATAAAATAATTGTATTAAAATTCATTTGTAATGTTCACTCATCAATGTATTACATCTTTTCTTTTAATATCAACATTTATTTTGTAGGTTCGAAGGAAAAAAACATGAAAATTAAAATCAGTTTATAATCTTATATCAGTATAAAGCACATCAGCAAATAAGATGTCTGAGCAGGAGGATACATCAGAAGAGCTAGAGGATCTCTCTAGTGTATCAACAGAAGAATCTAGATCACAGTCCATAGAGGATACTGGATCTAGTCAAGAAACATTAAGTTTGTTAAATGGAGATTCTGATTCCCAGGAAGAGGGACTTGCTAACCAGATTTATGAAACACATCCTGGAAAGGATATATTAATGTTAACACCTTCCTCTAAAGACAACTCTGAGAAAAATGAACAACTAAAGAAAGCTCGTGGATCTTCTAAAACAAGCAGTAGAAAGGGCAGCCTACTGGCAGAAACAGAAACTTCATCACTAACTGAGATTCCTGCAGAGTATAAGGCTTTTGTTAACATCCTATCTTATGAAACAGGGGGAAAAATTAGTCCACAAGGCTCTGAAGAAAATCAGAAACAACTTGGTTTAGAGTCAGTTAACTTTACAGTTAACCTTGAGGCCAATGGTTTACAAGAATTCCCCAAGGACATTTTAAAAACCAAATATGTAAAATATCTATATTTAGATAAGAATCAAATCAAAACTTTCCAAGGGGCAGACTCAGGTGTTATGCTAAGACTTGAAATTCTATCCCTGCAAGAAAATGAGTTATCATCCCTTCCATCTGAAATTCAGTTACTTCATAATTTAAGGATATTAAATGTCAGTCACAACCAAATATCACATATACCTAAAGAAATATCACAGCTTTGGAATATCAGGCAGCTCTTTTTTAATAATAATTACATTGAGAATCTTCCTTGTGACTTAGAAAATCTTGGAAACTTGGAAATTTTAAGTTTGGGTAAAAATAAGTTAAGGCATATACCAGATACTCTGCCTAGTTTAAAAAACTTGAGGGATCTCAATCTAGAATATAATCAGTTAACAATATTTCCTAAAGCTCTATGCTTCCTTCCAAAGTTAATTTCACTAAACCTTACTGGAAACTTGATAAGAAGTTTGCCAAAAGAAATTAAGGAACTTAAAAATTTAGAAAAACTATTGCTGGATCACAATAACGTTACCTTTTTGGCTGTGGAAATTTTTCGATTACTCAAAATAAAAGAACTCCAACTGGCTGACAATAAATTGGAAGTTATTTCACACAAAATTGAGAATTTCAGGGAACTTAGGATTCTTATACTTGATAAGAATTTATTGAAAAATATACCAGAAAAAATTTCTTGCTGTGTAATGCTGGAATGCCTCAGTCTTAGTGATAATAAGTTAACAGAACTTCCTAAAAACATCCATAAGCTTAAAAACTTAAGAAAACTCCATGTAAACAGAAATAATATGATGAGAATAACTGAAGATATCTTACATCTTCATAATATATGCAGTCTAGAATTTTCAGGAAATATAATCACAGATGTTCCCATTGAAATAAAAAACTGCCAAAAAATAACTAAAATTGAATTGAATTATAATAAAATAATGTATTTTCCAGTAGGGCTGTGTGCTTTAGAGTCTCTTTATTATTTGAGTTTCAATGGAAATTATATTTCAGAAATACCTGTGGATATATCTTTCAGTAAACAACTGCTTCATTTAGAGTTCAATGAAAATAAACTCCTCATATTTTCTGAGTACTTTTGTTCTCTTATTAACCTTGAATACCTGGACCTTGGTAAAAACCAAATAAGAAAAATTCCAAAATCTATTTCTAACATGGTATCACTCCATGTGCTTATTTTATGCTGTAATAAATTTGAAACTTTCCCTGGAGAATTGTGTACTTTAGAAAATTTGCAAGTACTTGATCTTTCAGAAAACCAATTACAAAAAATACCTTCAGAGATCTGTAATTTAAAAGGAATCCAGAAATTAAACTTCTCAAGCAATCAATTTATATATTTTCCTATTGAACTATGCCAACTTCAATCACTGGAGGAGCTAAATATAAGTCAGATAAATGGGAGAAAGGTAAGAGACTGATATTTTGGGCTGTGAGGGGAAGGAAGGGCTGGAGAGGAGTCTGAATCTAAGCTGTAGCATAGCTGCATGTGTGTGTGTGTGTGTGTGTGTGTGTGTGTGTGTGTGTGTGTGTTTTAAACTTTGCTGGAATATGTTATGTTGTAAAAAAGTAGACTTTCCCTCCCTCCAAACATGCCTTACTCAATCACTTTTCAACACAAAAAGCTTTACAGGAAAAGATTTCATTAAAATGAAATGTAAAGCAATTAAAGCTGACAATTTTGTAGATATCCTTTTATTTCAGCTTAATTGTAAAAGGAGTTTCAAAGTTATCAATGTCATTTAAACACATTGTTGAAAATTTGGAAAAGCAAGAAAAGTAAAAGTAAAATCATTTCACAAGCATACCTTTGTAATACAAGTACTGGCATATGTTGATACAACTTACTTTCTGTCTTTTTTTCCACCTTATGTATCAATGTATAATTTTATAAGCAATTATTAAAAGACTATACATTCAATTTTAAATTCTTCTATTTTCACTTAACTTATCAGCATTTCTCCTTGATACAATCTCCCCAGTAATTGGTATAACCTATACGTGACTTATATAATTAATCCTCTGCTGTCACGCATTTATGAATGTTGTAATTTTTCTTTGTAATCATGCTGTGATGAATTTCTTCATAAATATAGCCTTTTTCATATTTTAGATTATTTCCTTAGGAAATTTCCCTGAAGAATTGCTAGATTAGGTCAGGCGCAGTAGCTCACACCTGTAATCCTAGCACTCTGGGAGGCTGAGGTGGGATAATTGCTTGAGCTCAGGAATTAGAGACTAGCCTGAGCAAGAGCAAGAGCTCATCTCTACCAAAAATAGAAAAATTAGCCACGGGGTGTCTTGCTGCACCTGTAGTCCCAGCTACTTGCGAGGCTGAGGCAGAGGATCTCTTGAGCCCAGGAGTTTGAGGTTGCTGTGAGCTATGATGACACTGCTGCACTCTAGACTGGGCAACAGAGTAAGACCATCTCAAAATAAATAAATAAAAATAAATAAGTAACAAGTTGCTTTTGTACTTAAAGACATTTTGTAGTGCTGCAATATAATCAACAATTATTGCAATATAATTATTGCAATTATTGCAATTATATTGCAATTATTGCAATTATATTGCAATTATTGCAATATAATCAACAATCCTTGACTGCTTCACAATTCTCTCACTTTCACCTCCTGTATCTTAATTGTAGGTATCTCTAAGGTCGTGTCCATAACTTTCTGTTTTCGATTTACTCTTGCCTAGACGTCACCACACCTGCTGATCACTTAAGCACACATGGTCCCCAAATCTACATAATGGCAGCTGATTTTGCAGCAGTGCTCTAGCCTCATAGGTCCCAATTTTTGCTAGAAATTCCATGTTCTATTCTTTTGCTGTCTCCAACTCAACATAACTTCAACTCATTTTTCTTCCAATGTAACTCCTTTCAAAACATCTCCATTTCTGTTTGTGATGCTTTCTTCAACCCTGCCAGACTAAAAATCATGCAGTTATCTTTGTTCCTTTCCCACCATCATTTATACCTAATCTTACACCAAAATTACCTCATTTTTTTCCTCTGAAAAATCTCTAAGTTTATCTGCCTCATTTTTCCAATGTCACTGTCTCCATCCTGGTCTGTAGGCATCACTTCATGCATAGAACGTGCCAAGAGCCTACTGGCTATCATCTCTGTCTCAGTTTCCTTCCTTTCAGCAGGCCTTGTCAAAACCATCAGACCTCATTCCAGAGGATTGTATACCATACTTGCCTGTCAGGAATCCAGATTGCCTATCTACTGCTTACTCAAAATGGGTAGTTGCCAAAGGCCCTAGCCCATATCATTGCAACATCATTTCAAAAGTCACCAGATGGAAAAAATGACTTACAATAACTCCTCTCAAGAAGAATATCCTGGGAGCAGTGGGAGGAGTGTGAGGGATGAAAAATTACCTATTTGGTACAATGTACACTATTCAGGTGACAAGTATACTCAAAGCCCAGTTGGCACCACTATACAATTCATCCACGTAACCAAAAACCATTTGTACCTCTAAATCTATTAAAAAATAAACTACAGCCCAACTGAAATTTTAAAGAAGAATATCCTACGTGGTTGAAAATATCACTTTGATAACCCTTTGGGGTAGAGATGAAAATTCCCAAAGTATTGATTTGTATAATGGCAGATGATCACTAAATAGTCATCTGAAGATAAATCGGGTTAATCACAGGAAGAATGCTAAAGGAAGAATGCCTAGCCGGGGTGTTCCTTCTATAGTAGTTTTATGATCACACAGTTCTCAGACACTTCCCCTAATAAATGTTGAGAAAGTAGTAAAAGAATATTTGTTTAAATGAATGTCAAATAATGGACCTGCTCACCTGTCATGATCTGACTCCTACTTCATAGGCTTGGCTGTCAAATTTTGCTGCAGCCTAGTTCCATGCTCCTTATCCAACCAAGCATATCTCTCTCTGTTTCCCATCGCCTTGTTCGGTCAGCTTTTCACTGGCCATTTTCACACATAATATTTGTTTTGCCTTAAGTGTCCTGTAACTTCTATCTGATCCTATTCATTATTTTATTTTATTTTTGAGACAGAGTCTGACTCTGTTGGGTAGAACACAGTGGGGTTATTGTAGCTCACTGCAATCTCAAACTCCTGGCCTCAAGCAATCCTTCTGGCTTAGCTGGGACTACAGGCATGCCCGGCTACTTTTTCTATTTTTAGCCCTTTGCACTTGCTTGCTTTTTTCCTCGTTATCCACTGGACATTATCCACACTCGACATCCGAGTGCAAAGGGTTAGTAGAAATGGGGTCTCACTCTTGCTCAAGCTGGTTTTTTTTTTTTTTTTTTTTGAGACAGAGTCTCACTTTATTGCCCAGGCTAGAGTGAGTGCCCATGGCGTCAGCCTAGCTCGCAACCTCAAACTCCTGGGCTCAAGCAATCCTGCTGCCTCAGCCTCCCGAGTAGCTGGGACTACAGGCATGTGCCACCATGCCCGGCTAATTTTTTCTATATATATTAGTTGGCCAATTAATTTCTTTCTATTTTATAGTAGAGATGGAGTCTTGCTCTTGCTCAGGCTGGTCTCGAACTCCTGAGCTCAAAGGATCCGCCCACCTCGGCCTCCCAGAGAGCTAGGATTACAGGCTTGAGCCACCGCGCCCGGCCTACTCAAGCTGGTTTTGAACTGAGCTCAAGAAGTCCTCTCGATGGCCTCCCAGAGTGCTAGGATTACAGGTGTGAGCCACCATGCCCAGCCCAATCCTACTCATTCTTAAGAGGTTATCCAAGTTCTACTTTCTACATGAAGCTTTACTTAGTTCTCTGATTTGTACTGATATACTTTTCCAAACTTTCATTCACCTGTTATTACTTGTATTCCTCATTTTGGCATTGGATTACCTATTGCTTCATACTATTTCCTGATTGTTTCATCTATTTTGTTCCCTGAACTAAATCTTAATCTCCTTGAAGTTAAGGACTGTTTCTTATGCCTCTTATATACCTGGAAGAACACTGAACACAATATCCACTATGTACTTTATTGTTTGGTTATTTCTGAAGGGCCTATATATTCAAAACTCTTTTGTTCCTAGAAATTCCTTTATTTTAAAGGAAGCCACTCATAATGGCTTTATTTTATTTTATCTAAATATACACATTTCTTCTTCACTTTAACAGTGTTTTAATTTTTGTTATTTGCAACACTTTTTGTACTAGGAATTTTTGTTTGAGGCCACATTGCCAAACTGCGTGACTCCATTATTGAACATTTATTCAAAATGCATTGTGCTTAGGACACATACACAAAAAGTATAAAACATGCATATACATAATTTAAGAATTTAAGGAAAACATGCAAGAGACAAATAAAGAGCAATGCTGATAAGAGCAGGAATAAAGAGATGAAATGTGGGTTGGAGTAGCTGGGAAAGAATTCAGGGAGAAGCAGCAGCCAACGCCGCATCAGGTTTAGGAAGAGAAGAGAGAGGGACAAGGAAGTGGTGAATACTGTGTGTTGGGAGAGTGAGGAAAGTGGGTGAACAAGCCACAGGGTTGAACTGGTAGCATTGGTCACAGTTGGGGAAGTACTTGGATGCCGCATAGAATCCTGTAGGTTTAAGCTAGAAGGAAGAGAGTCAGTCACAAAGAATTTGTGACATAATGAAAATATCTCCTTTCTAAGACAAAAACAAACAAACAAAAAAATCCCTCCTTTCATTTGATTTTAGAAAAAGTTTTACTCATGCAACTATTTATGTATTTATAAAAGTGTAATTGTTCAATCTTTGTTACAGTTAACAAGACTTCCAGAAGAGCTGTCTAATATGACTCAACTTAAAGAACTTGATATCTCAAATAATGCAATCAGAGAGATTCCAAGAAATATAGGGGAATTGAGAAATTTGGTTAGTTTACATGCACACAATAATCAAATAAGTTATCTTCCACCATCTTTTCTATCTTTAAATGATCTCCGGCAACTAAACCTGAGTGGTGAGTTTCAAGTGTAATCAGTAAGTAGAGTATAAGTGTCTGGGTTGCAGATTTTGCTAACAAGATATAGAATGGCAGTCAACATAATGCATTAAGTGCCCAGTGGACAGAAATGGCTTTCCTACCCTGAAAGAGGTTGTAATCCAGCTGGGGGAGCTGAACATATTTTCATTTCTTGTCTCTCTTCTCTGCCTATATCCAGTCATTCAGTATTTCTTCTTCCCTTTTTGAACCTGACCTCATGCCTTCCTCTATACACATCTATGAATCCTCAGGTCAGCAGTTTCTCTGCCTTCCTTTCTCTGCTGGCTCCCCTGATCCCACTCCTATATCCTACAGTATTCTATTACCTTACAAACAGTCTTTTTTTGTTGTTTGTTTTTTACAAAATAAAGCACTACAATAATCAAATCAAAATAAAAGCGACATTGTAGAAAAGAAAATAAATCACTCTAAGGGTATCAGAAAAGATTTCCCAAGGTACAACAAATACTAGGCTGATATTTTTCTTAGTAATTTCTATTATGAAGTATTTCAAACTTATAGAAAATATAGAAAATAATAAATACCTATGTACCTACTCCTAGATATAGGATGCTAACATTTTGTGATGTTAACATTTTGTAATATTTACTTGAGATATTTTTGATTGTTAAGAAATAGAGTTCAAACTTTTTTTGTGCTTCTCCCCAAACTAGAAGTAACCACTACATCTTTTTTCATCCATGTTTTAATACATATATATCTCTCTCCATAGAAAAATGGTACTATTTTGAGTTTTTTAGTCTTATTATTTTGTCATATAGATCACTCTCTAATGTGCATTTCATATTCATTATATTTCTAAAATCATTCCATGTTAATCATTCCTTACATAGACATAGTTCATTTATTTTAAATGGCATATAACATTCAATTATATGGTTAAACAATAATCAATCCATATCCTGTTGATAGACAATTAGGTTGTTTCTAAATTATTTGCTATTGTAAACATCCTTGTACATGTTTCTGGTATACAAATGCTTGAGTTTCTCCAGGGCATAAAGCTATAATTAGAACTGCTAGATCAGAGCATGTTTACATCTTCAACTTCACCAGATTTTGATAAATTGATCTCCAAAGTGGTTGTATCAGCTAACCACATGAACAGTTGTATTTGTTTTTCATTTGGAAGCAGCTTTTATAACCAGAGCTCCACATCTTATTAAATTTAGAAGATTTCCAGATTAAAAACAAAGCTCATCTTTTTTGCTACAATAAATAGTAATACTAGTAGTACAGTAAAACCTACAGTAATGTACCAATACTTAGATATAATGCAACTGACATTTGTCTCCTGAACCCCTCAAATTCCCAGTAAACTCGCTATGCAGGTATGCTTTGGTTATTTCATAGCCATTTCATACACAATAACTTGCAATAAGTTGTAATAAGTGAACCCTGCAATCGCTGTTTTTAGTTTAATTTGTATTATGGAAAAGTTTTACCATATTTTAGGGAGGTTGTCTATTTTGTCCAAGTGTACAACATACTCCACTTACCTGCTATAACTGCATTAAAAAAAAAAAAGCTGACTAGAGCCTCTTGGCCTATTGGAGAATAAAAATACCAATTGGAAGCATAGTTCTCTGGAGGCTTTCTAGTACAGTATCAAGACAGAATGGGGGCCGGGCGCGGTGGCTCAAGCCTGTAATCCTAGCTCTCTGGGAGGCCGAGGTGGGCGGATCCTTTGAGCTCAGGAGTTCGAGACCAGCCTGAGCAAGAGCGAGACCCCATCTCTACTATAAATAGAAAGAAATTAATTGGCCAACTAATATATATAGAAAAAAAATTAGCCGGGCATGGTGGCTCATGCCTGTAGTCCCAGCTACTTGGGAGGCTGAGGCAGCAGGATTGCTTGAGCCCAGGAGTTGGAGGTTGCTGTGAGCTAGGCTGACGCCATGGCACTCACGCTCGCCTGGGCAATAAAGTGAGACTCTGTCTCAAAAAAAAAAAAAAAAAAAAAAAAAAAGACAGAATGGGGAGGGACAGCATATATTTTTTCTGCAAGCTTAGCCAGTTCTCTGTTGGTATCCATCAGAATAAGAAAATATTAAAGCTTACTGTATCAGTCAGGGTCTAAAGATAAAAAATACATGTAGTTAATGACTAAGTAAATTATTACTATATAACTGGAAGGATTAAAAAAGGACTCTAAAGCAATTACAGAGGTAGCAATAACAGGAAACAATAACTACCCCTATGGTTGAGAAAATAAAATAAAGAAGTTGGAATTACTAAAACTTAGAAGCTTGGGAGCATGAGCCAGCATATGTCTGAGACAGGAATACTGTTTGGCTGGTTCTGCTTTCTCTGAGCTTGGGGGTGGGAGGGTGGAGCTGGTTATGATAAAGCTGGTTCTACAAGTGTTAGGAAAACTGCAAACTGCATTTAGCTATTGCTATGGGAAGGCACTGCTGCTGGTGGGATGAAAGAGTTGTTGGGGTGACACAGGAAAAACCAGTGGGGAAGCCCACAGGAATGGTGTTGGAGCTAAGAGACAATAGCTGAACAACTGGCATACCCACAGTCACCAGGTCTTATTGCTGGATTTATGTGATGACGAGCACAGGGTTTGAAGGCAGAAGGGCTGAGTTCAAGCCCTTGTCATGTAATCTGTTTCCTCCATTGTAGCGGCAGCTTTTCGCTCCAGAGCTCAGTAGCAAAGGAATAATTACTGGAAACACACTGTTTAGAGAGAAGGGGAAAGACCAAAGTCTGAAGGACAAAATGGCCTCCCCAGCTAAGTTCTTTCCTGTATTTATTTCCAAGGACATGTGCAAAAGGTCAGAGCTGTTTGCTAATTTCTTTAACAACATACATATAAGGGCTGAGCACAGTGGCTCAGGCCTGTAATCCTAGCACTCTGGGAGGCCGAGGCGGGCGGATTGCTCGAGGTCAGGAGTTCGAAACCAGCCTGAGCAAGAGTGAGACCCCATCTCTACTATAAATAGAAAGAAATTAATTGACCAACTAAAATATATATAGAAAAAATTAGCCGGGCATGGTGGTGCATGCCTGTAGTCCCAGCTACTCAGGAGGCTGAGGCAGCAGGATTGCTTGATCCCAGGAGTTTGAGGTTGCTGTGAGCTAGACTGACGCCATGGCACTCACTCTAGCCTGGGCAACAAAGTGAGACTCTGTCTCAAAAAAACAAAACAAAACACATACATATAGGTCAGCTGATAAGTCAGCTGGTTTCAGCTGACCTTCGCACACAGCAAACAAGCAGCTTTGGGTAGGTGTTTTTGCCTGTCCCTTCATTCACCCTGCTCACATTCTTTCCATCCATCCCTCCTTTCTTCTAAGCCCAGCCCCCACACTCTATTTATAAAATGAAGCTAACACGAAAACCCACGCCATATATTCAGTTTGAGGGCTGAATGAGACTTTAAAAGCATATACCATACTGTGAACATATTAATCAAACAAAAGACGTTTATATAGTCTTGTGAATTAACCCCCTTTGTCACTAACTGTAGTGAATTTATAGGAAGATAAGATCTTTGAACCTCAGTTTCTTCATATGCAAGACAGGCATGATATAACTTGTTTGTTCATAGAGTTGTTCAGGAATGCAATTAAATAAAATTTGGGAAAATACTTCAACAAGTGTGAGGTATTATGCCAACAAAAATGGTTGAGAAATGAATATATTTCTTTCCTCTTAGTGTGGGCCTTGGAGTTGAATAGACCATTAGCTCCATCATGCACCAGGAAGTGTTTTTTTTTGTTTTTTTTTGATGTTAAACTTCTATTTCCTAATCTGTACATGGGAATTATAATATGCCAATCTTAATGTCAAAACACTTTTAACACTGTGTATTCTTCTAGAAGTTTTATAGTTTCAGGTCTTACATTTAAGTTTTTAATCCATTGTTAGTTGATTTTTGTGTATGGGATAAGATAAGGGTCCAATATCATTCATTTGCATGTGAATATCCAGTTTTCACAGGAACATTTGTTGAAGAGACTATCTTTTTCCCATGGAGTAATCTTGGCATCCTTGTTGAAGATTATGTAACCATATATGGGTAGATTTATTTCTGGGATGAATATGCTGTTCCACTGGCCCATATGTTTGTCTTCATGCCAGTAACATATTATTTTAATTACTGTAGTTCTATAATGTCTTAAAGTTAAGAAGTGTGAGGCCTCCGGTTTTGTTCTTTTTTTCTCAAGTTTATTATGGCTATTTGGGGTCTTTTGTGGTTCCATATACATTTTAGGATTGTTTTTCTATTTCTGCAAAAGATGCCATTGGATTTTGACAGGGACTGCATTGAATCCGTAGATTGCTTTGGGTAGTATGAACATATTAATAATATGGTCTTCCAATCCATGAACATGAGATATCTTTCCAGTTACTCATGCCTTCTTTAATTTCTTTCAAGAATGTTTTGTAGTTTTCAGCATACAAATATTTTGTATATAACTTGTTTGTTCATAGAGTTGTTCAGGAATGCAATTAAATACAATTTGGGAAAATATTTTAACAAGTGTGAGGTATTATGCCAACAAAAATGGTTGAGAAACGAATAGACCCTCAGTACTGTGTTGAACAGAAGCAGTGAGAGTGGGCATCCTTGCTTTGTTCCAGATATTACAGAAAAAGCTTTGTTTTCTAACCTTGAGAATCATGCTGTCTGTAAACTTTTCATTTATGAGCTTTATTATGTCGAGGTAATTTTCTTCTATTCTTAATTTCTTTTCTTTTTTTTTTTTTTGAGACAGAGTCTCGCTTTGTTGCCCAGCCTAGAGTGAGTGCTGTGGCATTAGCCTAGCTCACAGCAACCTCAAACTCCTGGGCTCAAGCAATCCTGCTGCCTCAGCCTCCTGAGTAGCTGGGACTACAGGCATACGCCACCATGCCCAGCTAATTTTTTTTCTATATATATTAGTTGGCCAATTAATTTCTTTCTATTTACAGTGGAGACGGGGTCTTACTCTTGCTCAGGCTGGTTTCGAACTCCTGACCTCGAGCAATCCGCCCGCCTCGGCCTCCCAGAGTGTTGCCTTCATTCTTAAAGTATACTTTCAGTTTTGCATACTCTATATTGGCATTCATTTTATTTTACCTTATTGATTCTATCATTCTACTGTCTCCTTGCTTTCATTATTAATGTTGAGAACCAGCTGTCAGTCAAATTCACTAATTAGAAGTTAGTTTTTCAACAGCTTAGACTACCCAATATCAATGTTCTCCAACAGACTAGTACATTTGTTACAATTGATCAACCTACTTTGACACATTATTATCACCCAAAGTCCATAATTTACATTAGGGTTCACTCTTAGTGTTGTACATTCTGTGAGTCTGAGCAAATATGTAATGATATGTATTCACCATGACAGTATTATACAGAGCATTCTCACAGAGCCCTAACAGTCTTCTGTGCTCTGCCTATTCATCCCTCATCCCAGGCCCTGTCAATCACTGATGTTTTACTGTCTTCATAGTTTTGCCTTTTACAGAATATCATATAGTTGGAATCATACAGTATATAGCCTTTTCAGATTGACATTTTTTCACTTAGTAATATGCATTTAAATTTCCTCCATGTCTTTTCATGGCTCAATAATTCATTTATTTTTAGTGTTGAGTAATATTCCATTGTCTGGATGTACCATAGTTTATCCATTCACCTTCTGAAGGATATCTTGGTTGCTTCCAAGTTATTTCTATTATTATTGAAGCTGCTATAAACATCCATGTGTAGGTTTCTGTGTGAACATAAGTTTTCAACTCCTCTGAGTAACTATCAAAGAATGTGTTTGCTGGATCATATGGTAAGAGTATGTTTAGTTTTGCAACAAACCCACAAGCTGTCTTCCAAAGTGGTTGTACTGTTTTGCATTCCCACCAGCAATGAATGAGTTCCTGTTTCTCCACATCTTCATCAGCATGTAGTATTGTTAGTGTTCCAGATTTTGGCCATTCTAGTAAGTGTATAGTGGTATCTCATTGTTGCTTTAATTTGCATTTCTCTGATGACATATGATGTGGAGCATCTTTTCATATATATATATATTTTTTTTTTTTTTACCATCAGTACATCTTCTCTGATGAAGTGTATGTTAAAGTCTTTGGCATTTTTAATCAGGTTGTTTGTTTTCCTACTATTGAATTTTAAGTCTATTTTGTGTATTTTGGATAAAAGTCCTTAATCAGATATGCCTTTTACAAATATTGAGTTCTGGCCGGGCGCGGTGGCTCACGCCTGTAATCCTAGCTCTCTGGGAGGCCGAGGTGGGCGGATCATTTGAGCTCAGGAGTTCGAGACCAGCCTGAGCAAGAGCGAGACCCCATCTCTACTATAAATAGAAAGAAATTAATTGGCCAACTAATATATATAGAAAAAATTAGCCGGGCATGGTGGCACATGCCTGTAGTCCCAGCTACTCGGGGGGCTGAGGCAGCAGGATTGCTTGAGCCCAGGAGTTTGAGGTTGCTGTGAGCTAGGCTGACGCCACGGCACTCACTCTAGCCTGGGCAATAAAGTGAAACTCTGTCTCAAAAAAAAAAAAAAAAAAAAAAAAAAAAAAAACAAATATTGAGTTCCTATTTTTGGATATTTGTGGATTTAACCTGTGTGACTGTAAGTGGATTTCTTTTTATTTAACACTCTTTGCTTCTTCTTTTTTTTCTTTTTCTTTCTTTTTCTTGTTTCTTTTTTTTTTTGAGTCAGTGTCTCATTATGTTACCCAGGCTGGTCTCAAACTCCTGGTCTCAAGTGATCCTTGCCCCTTTGCCTCCCAATGTGCTGGGACTACAGGCATGAGCCACCATGTCCAACCTCTTCTTGGCTTTTGTTTGGTTTCCTGAATCTGTGGATTGATGTGTTTCAAGTGTTCTGGAAAATTCCAAGGCATTATCTCTTCAAATATTGCTTATATCCCATTCTCTTTTTCTAGTCTGCCTGAAACTCTGGTTAAATATATGTTAGACCTAAGTAATCCTAAGTATTTTATTCTTTTTGATTCTATTGTAAATGGAATTGTTTCTTAATTTCCTTTTTGGATTGTTTTCAGTGTATAGAAATATAACTGATTTTTGTATGTTGATTTTGTGTCCTGTGACTTTGCTAAATTCATTTGTTTGTGCAAATGGGTTGTGTGTATGTGTTGGGGGGATGGGAACCAACAAAACACAAAGGAAGACAGCAAGAGAAGAAAAGAGGAACAAAAGAATTACAGGGCAGTGTGTGTCTTTAAATGTCATGACAAATACCACCAGGAAAGCAGCTCTGGCCTGATTAAGGGTAGCAAAATAAAGATCAGCCTTTGTGTTAGCCACTCAGGGAACCACAAGACAGGTCGACGTGCACAAACACAGTATTTTGAGAACAAAGTTCATATTAGCCCTCTGGCACCAGTAAGCTGCAGTAGAATATGTGCTGCCCTTCCTATTGCTACTGCCATGGTGGGAAATCGGGGATGGTAGGCAGGTGAAGAAAAAGCCATGGTACACTCCTACTAAATATCTGCTGCCTTTTCACCATTGAACATTGCTGTAAGATTTAGATTAAATTTCAGAGTTATTAAAAAGTTGATTCTTTTTCAATTTATTACTGTTTCAGTGGAGACCAATTTCTTTGAGGTACTCTACTCTGCATTTTTCATGACATCTACCTTAGGTGTGGGGTTTTTTTGTATTTTTTTTTTTTTTCTTTGAGACAGAGTCTCACTTTATTGCCCAGGCTAGAGTGAGTGCCGTGGGGTCAGCCTAGCTCACAGCAACCTCAAACTCCTGGGCTCAAGCAATCCTGCTGCCTCAGCCTCCCAAGTAGCTGGGACTACAGGCATGTGCCACCATGCCCAGCTAATTTTTTCTATGTGTATTAGTTGGCCAATTAATTTCTTTCTATTTATAGTAGAGATGGGGTCTCTCTCTTGCTCAGGCTGGTCTCGAACTCCTGAACTCGAACGATCCGCCCACCTCGGCCTCCCAGAGAGCTAGGATTACAGGCTTGAGCCACCGCGCCCGGCCTTTTTTTGTATATTTATACTCTTGAATTTCACTGAACTTTTTGTCCATGTATTTTACCAAATTTGGGGATTTTTCAACCATTATTTCTTTTTTTTTTTTTTTTTTTGAGATGGAGTTTTACTCTATTTCCTGGGCTAGAGTGCAGTGGTGTCAGACTAGCTCATAACAACCTCAAACTCCTGGGCTCAAGCAATCCTACTGCCTCAGCCTCCCCAGTAGCTGGGACTACAGGCATGCACCACCATGCCTGGCTAATTTTTTTTCTATATATATTTTTAGTTGTCCAGCTAATTTCCTTCTATGTTTTAAGTAGAGATGAGGTCTCCTTCTTGCTCCTGAGCTCAAATGATCCGCCCGCCTCAGCCTCCCAGAGTGCTAGGATTACAGGTGTGAGCCACTGTGCTCAGCCACAACCATTATTTCTTCAAAATTCTTTCCTACCACATTCTTTCTTTATTCTCCATATGGGATTCCAATTACCTTTTCATATTGTCCTGTAAGTCCTTAAAGCTCTGCGATAAATGAATAAATACATAAAGTTCTGTGTGTGTATGTGTACACATAATCTTGTATTGATCTGTTTTCAAGTTCATGGACTCTTCTATCATCTCTATTCTGATGTTAAATTCCATCCAGTTAATTTTTTGTTTTAGATATTATAATTTTCGGTTCTAGAATTTCCATGTTTCTTTTTTTAATAGCTTATATTTATTTCCTAAGGTTTTCATTCAGTAGGAGCATATCATTTTTTACATTCTTGAGCATAGTTATGTTAGCTACTTTAAAAACTGGTATGTTAACTGCAATTGAGTCATCTTTTCTCTTGGGCATGAGCCACATTTTCTTCTTTCTTTCTTGCATCTTGGATTCTGTAATCTATTATGTTTCTCTCCAAAGAATGTTCATGTCTGTTATTATTGTTGCTGCTACTTCATCAGGCACTTAAGATAGCTGGACTAAGAATACAAACTTCTCTGTATTTGGCATTTCCTCATATCTCAATTCAGTACTTTTAGCCATTAGCTATTGTATTTGTTACCTATTGTTGTGTATCATAGTTCCACAAAATTTAGCTTCTTAAATTAATGAATATTTATTTTACACAGTTTATTTTTATTTTTATTTATGAATCTGTGGATTGATGTGTTTCAATCGCATCTCTTTTTAAAGTATGATTTTTCTTTTTAATATACATAGTTCCTAAAGGTCAGAAATCCAGGAGTGATTTAGCTGACTTACTCTATCTCAGAGTCCTGTATGAGATTGAAGTAAACCTATGAGCTGGGGCTGCAGTCAGGCTTGACTGGGACTAGCAGATCTGCTTCCAAGCTTATTCATTATGCTGTTGGTAGCAGGCATTAGTTCCTTTTGATACAAGCCTGTTCATGACATGGCAACTGGTTTTTCCCAAAGAGTAAGAGAGTGAGTTAGCATGCCCAAGAAAGAACAGAAGTGTCTTTAAAAATCTAATCTTGGAAGTGACATTACATCACCTTTTTATTGATTACATAAACCACCCTTGGTATAATGTGGGAGGTATAACATGAGAGGATAAGTAACAGGAGGTGGGCACCACTGGGGGCTGACCGCTCTAAATCTATTCGAGTAATTGAATTTGTGGTTAAAAGCTCTCATGCAAAGAACACTGCAGGCTCAGATGGCTTTATTGGTGAATACTATCAAGTATTTAAAGAAGACACTATGCCAATTTAAAAAATTCTCTTTCATAAAATTGAGGACAAAACACATCCCACTTCCTTCTATGAGGCCAGCATTATCCTTACAGTATAATGACACGCAGACATTACATAGAAACTTACAGACTAATACCTTGCATGAATATTGATGAAAAATTTTTAACAAAATTAAAGGAAATCAAATCCATCAATATAAAAAAAGATGAAACTGTATCATGATAAAGCAGGATTTATTTTGGGAAAGCAAGTTGGGTCAACATTCAAAAATTAACCCGGCCGGGCGCAGTGGCTCAAGCCTGTAATCCTAGCTCTCTGGGAGGCCGAGGTGGGCGGATCCTTTGAGCTCAGGAGTTCAAGACCAGCCTGAGCAAGAGCGAGACCCCATCTCTACTATAAATAGAAAGAAATTAATTGGCCAACTAAAATATATATAGAAAAAATTCGCCGGGCATGGTGGCACATGCCTGTAGTCCCAGCTACTTGGGAGGCTGAGGCAGCAGGATTGCTTGAGCCCAGGAGTTTGAGGTTGCTGTGAGCTAGGCTGACCCCACGGCACTCACTCTAGCCTGGGCAATAAAGTGAGACTCTGTCTCAAAAAAAAAAAAAAAAAAAAAAAAACCAAAATTAGCCCATGTAATTCACCATCTGAATAGTCTAAAGAAAAGACACATGAACTTCTCACTAGAGAAGTATCATATGATGAAATACAATTTCCATTTATGATTTTCAAAAACAAACAACAAAAAAATCTCTCAGCAAACTAGAAATAGAAAAGAACTTCTGGGGGGAGGGGAGGAGGAGAAAAAAAAAAAAGAAAAGAACTTCTTCAACCTACAAAAATCGTACAGCTAATATCACACTCAATGGTGAAGGATTTAATACTTTCCCACTATGATCAGACATAAAGCAAGGCTGTCCTTTCTCACCACTTGTTTTCAATATTATACTAAAAGTCCTAACAAGTGTGACAAGACAAGAAAAAATAGTAAAAAGTAAACAGATTGGGAAGGAAGAAGAAAAAACTGTCTCTGATAATAGAGACACATTGTCTAGGTAGAAAATTCCAAAGGATCTACCAAAAAACTACTAGAACTATTAATAGTAAGTTTAGCAAGATTGCTGTACACAGTTAATATGCAAAAATCAATCATATTTCTACAGACTAGTAATGAATGATTGGAAATAGAATTCTTTAGAGTATAATTTTAAATAGCCCCCCAAAACATAAAATAGGTATAATTCCAACAAAACATATGCAAGATCTATATGCTGAAAACTGAAAGATAAAATTACTCAAATGAGACCTAAATAAGTAGAGAGATATATAGTGTTCATAAACTAGAAGACTGAATATTGTTAATATGTTAGTTCTCTCAAAGTTTATCTCTAAATTCAAATCAGTTCCAATAAAAATCCCAGGAGAGTTTTTTATTTTATAAAACAATGAAGTAATTCTAAAATTTACATAAGAAGTCAAAGAAACTAGAATGACTGGAATGATTTTGAAAAAGTTGAATGAGTCACACAGCCTGATTTCAAGACTTATGCAGATCTTCAGTAGTACAGTGTGGTACTTGCAAAATAATAGACATAAAGATTAATGGAACAGAACAGAGTCTATAAATAGACCCACTATTTGGTCCACTGATTTTTGTAAAATGTACAAAGGTATAGTAGTTCTCCCTTATTCACATATTATTCACATAATTAATCACATATATTATTCACATAATAAGTTCTCCTTATTTTGATTTCCACATTTCAGTTGTCTGTGGTCAACTGTGATCTGAAAATATTAAATGGAAAATTCTTTCTGGATTCTTTCTAAACAATTCTTAAGTTTTAAATTGTGCGCCATTCTGAGTAGCATGATGAAATCTCAGGCCACCTCACCTGAGATGTGAATCATCCCTTTGTCCAGCACGTCCACGCTGCATGTGCTTAGGAGTGGTCTTAGTTATCAGATTGACTGTTGTAGTATAGCAGTCTTTGTGTTCAAGTTACCCTTATTTTATTTAATAATGGCCCCAAAGCAAAAGAGTAGTGATACTGGCAACTTAGATATGCCAAAGAGAAGTTAAAAAGTTCTTCCTTTAGGTGAGAAGGTGAAAGTTCTCAATTTAATAAGGAAAAAAGTCATGTGCTGAGGTTGCTAGGATCTATGCTTAGGACATACATTAGGATGAATCTTCTATCCACAAAACTGTGAAGGAGGAAATAGAAATTCATGCTAGTTTTGCTGTTGCACCTCAAACTGCAAAAATTTTGCCCAAAGTGGAGATAAATGTTTAGTTTAGATGGAAAAAGCATTCAATTTGTGGGTGGTAGACAAACGGAAAAGTGTTCTGATTGACGACAATCAAGTCCAGTACTATCTGTAGTTTCGGACATTCACTAGGGGGGCTTGGAATGCATCCTCTGTGGATAAAGGGAAGCTACTGTAATTCAATGGAGAAAGGATAGTATTTTCACAAATTGTGATGGAACAACTGGATGTCCAAAAGCCAAAAGAAAATCAAAGAAAAACAAACAACAACCACTATACAGCTTTGATCCTACACACCGTGTATAAAAAAACTAACTCAAAATGAATCACTGAACTAAATGTAAAAGCTAAACCTACAAACCTTTTTTACATAAGAACAAAGAAGAAAAATCTTTGCAACCTTGGCAAAGATTTCTTTTATTTATTTATTTATTTTTTCAGCATATTATGGGGGGTGCAAATGTTAAGGTCACATATATTGCCCTTGCCGCTCCTCCCTAGATTTCTTAAATACACCCAATCACAATCCACAAATAAAAATAATTTATAAATTGGATTTCATTAAAATTAGAAACCTCTGCTCTTCAAAAGGCATTTGTAAGAGAATAAAAAGAAAAACCACAGACTAGAAGAAAATGTTTGCTTAATATATTTTTTAAATCCTGAAAACAAAATTAAGAAGTCAGCTCAAAAATTTGCATAAAATTTGAACAGATAATTTAAAAAGATATATATGAATGGCAAATAAGCACAAGAAAAATGTTCAATATCATCAGTTGTTAGGGAAATGCAAATTAACTATACAATAAGCAATTAGAATTAAAATCAGCTAAAATTAAAATCAGTCAATACCAAAAGCTATCGAAATGTGGAGTAACTGCAACTCTGATACAGTGATGGGAGGGCTGCAAAATGGTACAACCACTTTGGAAAACAGTTTGGTAGTTTCTCATAAAGTTATATATACACTTACCCATGAATCTTACTTCAACTATACTTTTAAGTGGGAAAAAAACCTTATATTTGAATGCAAATTTATAGAGTAGCTTTATTCAGAATCACCCAAACTGGAAACTCTGCAAATGTTCTTTATCTAGTGAACAGATAGATTATTTACATCTATATAATGAAATATTTTTCATTAATAAAAAAGAACATAACTGTTGATACACACAACATTGATGTATCTCAAATGCTAAGTGAAAGATGCCAGATCTTGAAAGACTCTCTACTGTGATTTATAATATATATGTTATACATATGTGTGTACATATATATAATTCTAGCTTTATGATACATATATATTTTATACATACACATACACTCCCAGAAGCAGTGAGCAAGACTAGTACCTGGATCTTGGTTTCTAAATACCATTTTTCACTAAAAGGAACCAGGTTCCTTTATTTATATTTATAAATAATAGAACTGTAAAATATATAAATGACATAAAGGCAAACTTTAGACCTTTATAAAGATTGGAATTCTTTGTTACCACAGTTTTACTTATGTTAGATGTATATTAGATTAGGATGGCATTGAAACAAATCACATTCAGGGAGGTAGAACTTAATCCTTACTCCTCTTTGAGGGTAGCCTCGATTTAGTGACTCACTTTCAAAGAATAGAGAATGGATAGGAAAAAAAGATCATAACATCATATTGGAGAAACCAGACAGACACTCCATTAGCCAAGGGACTGAGGTTAACATCACCGGGTATCCCTGAAGGGATGTGACAAGGGCACTTCACCTCTGTGGTATTCTTTCTGAAAACCCATAACCCCAGTCTAAACATGAGAAAACACATCAGACAAATTCAAATTATGGTATATCGCACAAAATTCCTAACCAGCGCCTCTCCAAATTGTTAAGAGCATGAAAACAAGGGGAGACTGAGAAACTGGGAAAGCCTAGAGGAAACTAAGCAGACTTCTAACTATATGCAATGTGGTATCCTGTAGTGGATCCTGGAACAGAAAAAGGACATTGCTAGAAACACTAATGAATCCCAAAAAAACCTGGAGTTTAGTTAATAGTCAAATACCAATGTTGGTTTCTTATTTTTTTCTTTTTTTAACTTTAGTTCCATAATAGATTACTGACGTTGATTTCTTAGATTGAACAAATGTAATATGACAATGTGAGGTAACATTAGGAGAAACCAAAACTAAGTGAGGAGCATACAGGGACTTGCTATAATCTCTGCAATTTTCTGTAAATTTAAATAAATAAATTTAAATTTAAATTATTTAAAAGTTATTTAGAATTTGACTTTTTAGCCGGGCGTGGTAGTATGTGCCTGTAGTCCCAGCTACTCAGGAAGCTGAGGCTGGAAGATTATTTGAGTCTCGAAGTTCGAGGCTGCAGTGAGCTATGATGACACCACAGCACTCCAGTCTGGGTGGTAGAGTGAGATCCTGTCACACACACACACACACACACACACAAAAAAAAAAAACACTAAAAAAAATTGACTTTAAAAAAAGTCAAGAGCAGTAGTGCATGCCTGTAATCCCAGTTACTCAGGAGGGTGAGGCAGGAGGATTGCTTCAGCCCAGGAGTTCAAGGCCAGCCTGGGCAAAGTAGAAAGACCCCATCTTTAAAAAATTAAAAAAAAAATTACCACCACATCTACTTTGTAAAGTCCTTTGCTGTATTAAAAGAGCATGACTTCCTGTTTCACTTCGCCATCCCTAGGAGAGAAAGGAACAATATCTTTGTTCCTATACACCCTTCTTTTTACTCCTAGTATATGGACATCAGTGAGAATCTATTACTTGCATTGTGAGGATCCTTTGGTACTTTGTCAGCAAGACATGGTAGATTTCCCATACATAGTTGTTATTTGTCTCCATAGTTTTATAGAAAGGTATAATTCAACTATAATTTTTTCTAATAGGAAATAATCTGACAGCTCTGCCTAGTGCTATCTACAGTCTTTCTTCACTGAAGGAGATACATTTTGATGACAACCCTTTGCAGAGACCGCCAATGGAAATCTGTAAAGGAAAACAGATGTATACTATTATACGCTATCTGCAGAGGGCAGATGAAAGAGATGGTAGGTGATGAGTGATTGACTATATTACAAGTCATTTTCTGATATCATCTATAAATTAAAAGATAGTTTGCTTTAATTGGAGGCTTTCAATCTGGCAGAGATATTAAAATATTTATCATCTTCCTTTTGCAAAGGTTAGTTTATTTTGATAATTCAGACTACTTAATCCAAGTCCACAAAAATTGAGCCACCATGAACAGGCAAATCCATGTGGAGGGGTGGGCTGCTTCCTACCCCTGGGCCTTAATGTCCTTCAATAGGTGTTTCATTGTGGTTGTAGCCAGACTCAGAGAATCCACATGTGGATTTGTCAGTTCTGATCTGTTTTACCAGATGTTGTTGTTCCAAAAAACATATTTGGCCTTGAAGGAAGTCTACAGATCTTTCCTTTGATACCAGTCAGTTTGGGGCCCACTGTGACCATCTATCCGAATTCCTTGGACAATCTTCATCCCTTCTGTCCTTGTGCTCTCTGTTGTGTGACTAATTATTTCTGAGAGCAGGCTCATTTTCTTTAAATGTCCTTCTTTAAATGTCCTTGGATCAGATGAAGACTGGTGTATCCACACCTCTGAGAGAGAAGCTTCACTGTCCAATTCTTTCATTTGGCGTGGGTTCCCAACAATTAGGCTTTTCCCTAGGACTCTCATTTTGCCACTCATCATCACTGCTCAGAGTGAATCCAGATTTTGGTCCTCCAATTTAATGCAATAGACCAATAGGTACTGATTCAGATTTGAGGAAATTGAATATCCAAAACTGTCCCCCCAAAATCATTCTATCATGTCTTGCCTACATAATCAGGAGCTTGTACCACCATTATCTCAGAATGTAGTGAGATAAGTGACTAAAAATGCACAGTCCTTTGTAAGCCACAATCTACATCCATATACATGGCTACCATTTAGAAGCTTTTGCAAGGCTTGGGTTTCATTGATTGAAGGAACCTAAGAGATAAAATTAAAAGTCACAGTTGCTGTCTTCTTTAACTTGCTGTACAAGCTGATTGCACTAATTATTAAAAGTGAACTTTTACTGTAACTCTATTTCTACAAAATAAAAGTTTTCATGGTTTTCAAGGAAAGTATTCTGTTAGGTACAATACTTTAGAGAAAGGCTTTAAAGTTAGATGATTGAAACTCCTTGCTAACATTCTGTCCTCTAGTTCCTGAGGAAGAGAGATTCATGTGGTTCTAGCCCCTGTGGGGAAAGTGCAATAGGCAATGACAACAGATCAAAGTCAATAAAAACAAGATAATCCCAGCCATTTGTCTCCTTTCTTTATGCCCAAGGAGACTTTGTACTGCAGATTTGGCACCCAGTGTAGGTGGGGAGAAGTCAGTGTGGCAGATGTGTTTATTCTGCAATTAACAAATAACACAGAGCCCTTTCTTAAGCTGTTACTTAGGGGATTGGGATTTTTATTTACATCATTAGCATGCAATCCAGTCTGAGGGAGTGTGTGTAAAATTTTTAAAAAGTGACCAGAACATATTTGAGATGATCATGGGAGGTGGGAGATCTCTAGTTCTTGAAAATTTTCAATCATATCTTGGTCAACAAAAAATGGATCTATTCCAAATTAGCTGGAAGCTTTAAAAAAAATCTAAAAGCACCAATTCATAAAATTGTTGCCCACATTCTTCATCAAAAAACAAACAAACAAAAAACCCCAATAAACAAAAGAGAGCTGGAATTGAAGGAAGGAGTCAAATTCATTTCAAATCCTGAAAGAATTATAGGGCTTGGAAATCACTTTGAGATTGCTTATAATATTCTTTTAAACAGCCATTTTAAGTGTAGCATTTTTCATATTTTAGAAGAAATGCAACAAATGGTTCAAATTTCAGTTCATATTTCACATCTACATTATTTTTAATTTTACCTGATATAGAAGAATTTTACCTGATTTGATAGAAGCACAGAAGAAAAACTAGATATAATATTAACTCAAATTATAGTTATCTTTTTCAAAACAGATAAATTTTCTTTTATTTTCAAATACAGAGAAAATCTTAGAGAAGATATTCAAGATAGTTGCCAACAACATCACTGAAATGAATTTCGAATTTTTGTGTAAAAAACTAAACTTGAAAAACTCAGAAAGTGATACAGCTACAAAGGGGTATGTATGAATGACAACATTTGGCACAAATTTATTCTCATATTCTGATTTCTATCATATTGGCACCACATGGTTTTGAAATGTTCACATTAACATAAAACTCTAATTTTCTGTAGAAGACTGATTTTAGTTTATTACATATTTGCGATCCATGTTGGAAAGCAATACAGCATAATAAAGGGCAAGAGCTCTGAGGACAAACTGTTTGGTTTTTAATCTCAGCTGGCTTTGTGACCTTTAGCAAGTCCTTTAACTTCTGTGTTCCTCAGTTTCTTCTCTGGTAAAATGGATGAACTTACCTAAGAGAGTTGTCATCAGAATCAAGTGAGATCAAGCTACAATACACATAGTACAGTAGTGGTAATGTACTGGTTTGTAGTAATTAACCCACAATTATGTATTGAGGTCTTAAGATTTTTTTTTTTTTTTGAGACAGAGTCTCACTCTCTTGCCTAGGCTAGAGTGTTGTGGCGTCAGCCTAGCTCACAGCAATCTCAAACTCCTGGGCTGAAGCAATCTTCCTGCTTCAGCCTCCTGAGTAGCTGGGACTACAGGCACGTGCCACCGTGCCTGGCTAATTTTTTCTATTTTTAGTTGTTTGGCTAATTTCTTTCTATTTATAGTAGAGACGGGGGTCTCGATCTTTCTCAGGCTGGTCTCTAACTCCTGAGCTCAAGCACTCTTCCTGCCTCAGCCTCCCAGAGTGCTAGGATTACAGGTGTGAGCCACCGTGCCGGCTGAGGTCTTAAGAATTGAATATAAATTGAATTGTTGATTTTCTATAAGGAAATAAGGGATGGGATGGGGCTAACATTCACTTTCTATATGCCAAGCTCTGTGCCAAACTTTTATATAGATTCTCTTCCCCAATTAATTTCGTCCTCACTTCAATGTGGTAAATTGGTTTGAAAACCTAGATATACAATCTTTAAGTAGTTAAAAAAATGTTCTTAATTGGTAATTCAAGTAATTATTATTTTAAAATTTTCAGCACTGTTTCATTAAGTCAGAGAGCCCATGAAGCACTTGTTATGTGGAAAAACGAAAGTAACAACTTGTCATTAACTGCCGCTGCTTTGCAAGACCAACTAATTCGGGCACTAACCATGATAGGAGCATATGACATTATGGACAAAATAACAGCTTTAAATCTTTTTACACGTACAATTAAATTCTAACCAGTGGATCAATAAAAACTGAAAACTTAAATGATGCACTTAAATACTTGAACCATCTCATTTCACTTTATCAAATAAGAGAATTGCAAATCATGTCTCCTTTCATGCATGCCTAAGATGTGATGGTTTATCATTGCCACTCTAGTGTTATCATAATATTATAGACACTGTTTTGTGTATTTATTCTGTTGCCTTGTAATGACATTGAATTTGAAAATAATTTCATTTCAAAATTTCTGTTATATAATGCTTTTATACAACCCAAGACTTATAGATAATAATGTTATTAGTGATTTTCTTTGGAGTTAGAAAGCAGAACAGTTTCTTTTTAGATGCTGGCTTAAAAACAGCTCCTCCCTGGAGGAGCCTGGAGGCCGGTGAGAGGTTCTAACAGTAAGGGCGGCTCCCATTGTGAATTTAGTGGCCTCTGGTAAGAGTAAAGATATGGCTGCTATCACCCTCAAATTGGCAGACCATCCTGCAATTGTGGGGTCCAATTTCTTTGATAAATAGGCCTCTGGTTGTAGTTGTGTCCCCAAAAGCTGTGTTAACACCCCCAGAACTATTCCCTGTCTCTCATGGACATATAAAAAGAAGGTTCTCTGACAGTGTGGTAGGCCCAGGGTTGGGGCTTGGCATAAAGCATTTTCAATGCCTGATCAGCCTATTTTTTGTTCAGGGCCCCATATTAGAGATTTCTTATCAGCCTTTCCTTTTAGACTTTTATAAAGGAGCTGAGCCAGAAGCCCATAATTAGGTATCTAAATTTGTCAAAACTCCATAAGCCCAAGAAAATAGTGCAGAGGTGGCCTAGTAGTAGGTTCAGGCAGATAAACTATGGCCTAGATGTACTCCAGGGACAGCTCTCATTTTCCCAGGCTGAGAATAAGCCCCAGGTAGGTTACCTTAGGTTGAGCCAGCTGTGCTTTGGGATGACACCCTGTACCCACTGTCAGCCAGGAATTGTAGAACTTGAATGGCATGTTCCCTCTTCCCCCAGATGTAGCAATTGCCGGGGGTACCAGGCTTTGTCCCCAGGAGGGGCTGGAGGTTCCTGGCTGTCTACCTATCACTTTCATGAACACAGCTCTATTTTCAAAACAAAAAAAGTAGTGAGAAGGAGCACATTGATTTAGATTTTTGTAAATCTCTTCTATGCCTGGCTTAATGGAAGACTGTTGAATTCTTTTTATCTGGTTCTGTATTCAATCTATTGTGCTATCTATATCATCTTGAAGTATATTAAGAAAATCTCACTTCACACAGATGTATAGTTGGTAAAGGGAGTAATGTTTTCATAGCCTTTTCAGATATCATAAAAAATTATGGATATTCTTATTATAAGTGATAGTATCTTAAATGTTAGTTGAAATGTAGAATATGAACTCATATCAGTGAACTTTTCATGTTCTGTCATATGAAAATTCATTGGTCTAACTTGAACTTTGTTTTTAACATCATGCATTGATCATTTGAAAATATTATTTTATTGAATTATGCAACTCTTCCATGTGTTGACACATTTCATTATGCAAAATTCATTTGTTACTAAAATTTTCTATGTATGAAATCTCAAGAACTGAGACGCTATCAAGTTCACAGTGGTAGATAGAAGTTTTCCAAAACTCTTTTATTTGAAATTTTGAATTTTATCATTGACAACAAACAACTGTCAGTTATTTTCCTTGAAGGGATAGGTTGACTTTGTTGATTTTCAGAAAAATGTCTGTCAAATATACAAGACATCTGTACTACCTGAAATCTGAATTACCATAGTTTGTCAGTAGTTCTTTCATGCCTAAATTCTATGTTTTGAAGAAAGCAGCTAGTTAAAAATACATAAGTACTTGAGAAAGAAAAGAAAGCTTTTATCTGAGGAGTGTGAGCCCCTTTAAATTATCAGGCCCAGAGAGGTATTGGAATGAAACAGCAGTCATGTCTCACTTTCTCCTTGTGCTAAATAATTACCTCTTGAAGCTACTTGCTATGTGGCTCTAGACTGATGCCAAGTAGCCATAAAATGCAATACACTGCATACTATAACTCATACCCTGGGGTCCAACAATGTATAGCCAATCACTAACTACTGTAAACCAATGACAATTCCTGGCAAACAACTTTTGTAATCACTCCCTCTCCTGATTTGTCCTTTTTTTTTTTTTTTTAAAGAAAACAAACAAACTTGAGTCTCTCCTTTGCTCTCCAAAGCACTCTTTTGGAAGTGTGTCCTTGGCAGTTGTCCCCAACCTTGGCCTGAATAAACTCTATATTAATTTTGCCTCGGTTTCTTTTTTTAGGTTGATGTACTCAATGGTTGAAATTTAATAAAATTAATGTTCACAATTTCATTGACATTCTGAAGTGAAACAGGCTTTTTTTTTGTCTTACAAGTATGTGGCAACAGTTTGGTGTTACTGTCTCTAATTTGTGCTAGGGCCCCAGAAGTTTTATTTACCATTGATTTTGCAACATCACTGTAAATTCCAGCAGTAAAAAAAGCAAATAAGATATTGTTATAAAGACCTTTGACTCTGTGACTCTCTGAGTCTTGGGGCCCTCTGGAGGGCTATGGATCATACTTTGATAATTGCTTTGATAGGTATTAGGATAAACACAGAATATGAAACTATTCTCAAGTCTGTCTTCTAATAGAAGAAGCCTGTGGGGATGATTACAACATAGCTTAATTGGCGACTTAAGAAGTGACAGCTGTGTCTTAACACCCAGACAGATTAAAGACAAGCCCAAAGGTAGGAAGGTAAGGTAGGTATGATACTGTTGGAGCAGTGCAGATGTGAGATGGCGAGGGCCTTACCTAAGCCAGTGGCGATAGGCAAGGTGAACTTTTTAAGGTTGTGGATGAAAGCACGCGAAATTCGTACGTGGGCAGAGAAAGATTTTTCACGCAGATTAAAAAGTAGTAGAAAGTTTATTTTTCTGAGAAAGAAAGGGAGAGAGAGAGAGAGAAAAGGAGGGAGTGGCCACGGAGGAAAGAAGGAAGTGCTGGGCAGCTGAGGAAAAGCTGTTTGGAGTTTTCAAAGGGTAAAAATGGCTTTTTTCCCCCTCTGCTTTAGCAGATTCATGACAGAAGTGTCTGCAAAGCTGTGGTAGGTGCTCTTTATTTTTTCTCTTTTCACTGCGAGGCAAGCTTATCTGAATCCTTCAAATGTGTTCTGGCAGGAATTGAGGCAGAGAGCTGGATTGGGGAGTTTGTATTCCTACTGTCTGTTTAGGGCTCTTCAAGGCTGAGAAGCAAACTCTTAGAGATAAGGAGTTAGGCCACAGGTATTTAATTAAAACAAAACAAAGGGGATAGTTGTGTTAAGTTTCCTCTTCAAAAGGGCAATATGTGCTGTGAGTTTATTTTTTTCTATTTGCTAGTTCATTTTCCTCAGGTAGGTTATCAGTAAGGCCACCTTTTAGTGGAATTATGGGATTTACTGACTGATTAGATGTGAAGCATGAAAGACGAGGGCAGTAGTGTGCACGTTGATACCCTTTATTTACATAGGCATCACAGGAGAGGCAGCTTGGCAGAGGGGTGGGAGGAGAAAATGGCTGTAGTTTTGGATTTACTGACTGAGATGAATGTTACATTGCTAGTTGGCAACTGCATATCCTATTCATTCTCCAATGGCCGTGCAGTTTTGTCTGATTTGCTGCTGTATCCCAGGCTTAACACAAAACCTGTTATGAGGTTGGTTGAATATATAAATGAATCAGGTTAGGAGCTCCTGTTAGTGAACTGGAAAGAGTTAAATTTGGTAGTCCTTTTAAGGCAGATGCTTATTTGAAGCCACAGGAGTGAATGAGATCAGGTTGATCCTAGCTGTACTACTAGAACTCCACTTCAAAATCTTTCAGGCCACTACACCCTCATAAGTGGCATTCTCAGGGAATGTTGCTCCAAATAGCTCGTCACATCCTATAACATCTACATTTATTTTGAAAAACCAGTTTTCACATAACCCAGTGTTGAACTAAAATAAAATTTTAAGGCTCATCCCCACCGGCTGACTGAATGGACCCCCTAGTGGCCAAAGGAATATCCTAAAACTAAATTGCCTACCAAGAGGAAGGAGGTCAGACATGCCTTATCATGTCCCCCCTCCCTTTTTGGGGACATCCTTTGTAAGCCATTAACAGGCTTAAGGGTACGCAAGACAAACCTACAGGTCCTCAATTAACACAACAAATATATGTCTGGTGTCTTATCTCTGATAAACAGCTCCTAAGTTAAAACATTCCAAGCTTTTAGACAAAGCTTTTTGTCTTTAACCGATTACAAGTCAAAGAATCTTCAAACCCACCTATAACCTGTAAGCCCCCACTTCAACATGGACCCCCTTTTCCCGCCAAGCCAATATATACCTCCCACGTATTGATTTATGACTTTACCTGTAACCCCTGTCTCCCTGAAATGTATAAAACCAACTGTAACCCAGCCACAGGGAGTTCATTTGCTCAAGGACTCTTGGGAATGGCTCTGTGTCACGGGTCCTCAAATTTGGCTTAGAGTAAATCTCCTTAAAATTACTTTTTGGCTTTTTCCCCGTTGACACCAGCATACCTAATAACCGCCATTTGTTAACACACTGCCACACTAGAAAAACATTTTTTTCCCTGGGACCACAGTGTTTTATTAAAACAATCCTTTCTAATTTATTTTTTATTGTTTTCTGTGAGTTATATGCAATGCAATCCACGTTTTTAGAATTAAATTGTCAATATTAAGAGTAACAATAAGAACCATCAACAAGTAACATTTTCAGGAACCAACGGCAGCATTTTGCTTCATGAAGCCCCAGGCTCAAAACTTGCCTGAGTTAAATACAACTCACCTGGCAGTCAATGTCTTTATGGCTGCTTACTAATACCTGTTCAACTGATTTTAACTGGGATGGGACAGGGCTGACCTCATATTTCCACCCTTCCGTGCGTAGTCAGCTCTTCATTACCTCACTTTCTCCCCCACCTCCTCCGCTGGAGTGTAGCAGCATCAGCCTAGTTCACAGCAACCTCAAACTCCTGGGCTCACGGCATCCTCCAGCCTCAGCCTCCCGAGTAGCTGAGACCACAGGCGCGCGCCACGATGCCCGACTAATTTTTCTATTCTTAGTAGATACGGGTCTCGCTCTTGCTCAGGCTGGTCTCCAACTCCTGAGCTCAAGCGATCCTCCTGCCTCGACCTTCCAGAGCGCTAGGATTACAGGCGTGAGCCACCACGCGCCGCCTGTGATCTCACGTTTTAAGACCCCAAGCTCCGAAGGATTATTTGGGAATGTCTCCCCGAGTCCACAAGACGCGGCCCCAAAACGGAGGCAGGTGCAGGCGGTCCGAACGCCAGGCAGGGGGCGGTGCTCACGCCACAGCCCAGCTGACGCGACATAGGCCGAGATCACCTCAGGCGCGCGCGGTGCAATCACAGAATGCGCCGCTGCCAATCGCGACCCCATCAGCCTCGCCCCTGGGATCCCTCCGCCCGTCCCTTCGCCCGGCCTCTTCGCCCGGTCCCTCCGCCCAGCCCCTCTAACGCTGTGTCCTGGCGCCCCGCGATTCTCAGGGCGTGATCGCTGGCCATGCTCTCTGCCAGCTCGGCATCACTTGTGCCACAGGCGCAGCCAGCTGCCTCACGTCCTCTCTCGGCGCAAGGAGACGGCCGCAGGATAGAGCGCTATTTAAGGGGCGTGGCCAGAGGCAGCCCCGCCCCGTTCTGTGACGCGCCGGGTGGCGCGTGGGAGAGCCGGGAGTGGGCGGGGCACTGGGTTTAGTAGGAGACCTGGAGTCTGGGGTCGCCTCTGGACGCCTGTCTTCCGCTTCTCTCGGTCGGTCGATTAAGCAGGAGCGGTGGGGACCTCGGCCTCTAGTGTCTCCGGCGGAGTGAAGCGGCAGCAGCGGCAGGGATGGTGTTGCTGGGTTTACTGCAGGCGGGCGGGTCGGTGCTGGGACAAGCGATGGAGAAGGTGACGGGCGGCAACCTTCTGTCCATGCTGCTGGTCGCCTGCGCCTTCACCCTCAGCCTGGTCTACCTGCTCCGCCTCGCTGTCGGCCACCTAGTCCAGCTGCCGGCTGGAGCGGTACGTGCACCCCTGGGGCCCGGGCGGGGCCGCCGCGGCTAAGCGGGCAGAGGGCTGGGGAGCGGCCGCGCTCCCGGTCCCGGGGCTGGTGGCCGCGACTGCGACGCTGCTCGGCGTGGCTGTGGTGGCGGGCGCATGGGGCCCGGGGGAGTGACCTGGCGCCGTCAGTGCTGCTGGTGGGGCTGGTGCACGCGGCCCTGGTGTCCGCCCTGGCCGTGTGCCTGGTCTTGACCCGGGTCGTGCTTTGGGCGTTTGTGGTCTCAGTGGTGGCTGGATTTGCGGCTGGGGCCCTTGCTGTGACCCTGAGCGCCCTGGTGGCCTTGCTGGCTGCCGTCATGGCGTTGGGGCCGGTGGTGGAGGCTACGATGGTGATGCTATTGGCAGCCGAGGCTCTCTTTCAGTGTGGTGTGGGCTGTAGGTAGCATTACCCAAAATGCCAATTTGTATGTATATTAAGGGGGATGTGTTCTGTTTGGTAGAGTGGGAGTGACTGGAGTGTGTTAAGGGTCTTCCGCTGGTGCTAATAAATACCGGTTTCTCCAATTAAGCGGCTTTAATGACCACTCGCTTTACACCTCCCAAACATATTGGATGAATGCACCCTTAATAGTGAACAAAAAGTAGCTTTTGAAAACTATCTTTTTAACTAACAATGGAATGTAGAAACTAGTGACCAAGTAGCTTTTTGAGCCATACCAGGTATGAGGCCTGCTATTTTTCCTACACATGGGATTTTTGAGGAAGTGGTATTTGTCTTTGAAAAGACAAAGGTACCTTTAGTGTTTATAGATTGTTTTAATTGAGTACTGTGAGGTTGTGGCGCTCTTTTCTTTTTGAGACCACTGAAGATCTGAGGAGTATCATCCTTTTTCATCATTGCAAGTTTGATTTCCAGGAGACTTAGTGTTGTAATGTGCAGATCTCATTTTGTGGCATCTAAAATACCTTTTATGACGAGTGCTTGAGATTTCCTACTACAGCTGATAGACTCTTTAAAAATCAGTGGGTCTGGTCATTTGTAGTGAGAGGAGTATGAAATGTGTTGTTTACTCATAAATGAAGCTTCTTAGCCATTTCCCTTTCTGTACCTCAAGTTGCTATTTGTCTTTTTCTATACATGTTTTTCTATATATCTTGCCTTTTTTAGGCAAGATTCTGGGACTAAGTGGTGAAGAAACTAGATAGTGGGTCCTCTGGAGCTATGTGTTCTGTGTGGCTATTCAACCAACTGTGGATCAAAAATATTCAGGAAAAAACCCAATAAAAATAATAAAAATATTATAATACAAATAAACAATATAGCAAAACAACTATTTGCATAGAATTTACATTGTATTAGGTATTATAAGTAATCTAGAGATGATTTAAAGTATATGGGAGGATATGTATAGGTTATATGCAAATACTGTGCCATATTATATAAGGGACTTGAGCATCCCTAGGTTTTGGTGTCTGTAGGGGGTCCTGGAACCAATCCCCCATGTACACTGAGGGATGACTGCAGTTTGACCTTTTTGTTTTTTCATCATTAGTGGTTAGAAAGTAATACTGGCCAGATTGTGGACAGTCATTTAAAATTGTAGTGCCTTTGTGTTTGTCTATAGTTATTTATCTTAAACTATGTTTTGAGTTTCTGTTTTTTTTATGATAGTTACTCTTCTAAGATATTTGCAGTTTGGCTGTTCTTAAGTTACTTTTGATGCTTTGTTTTTTGGTAACTTTTTTTTAGTATTAATGGCAAATTTTATTTACTTGTTTGGTCGTGAAACTAAACTGGGTTTCTCTTTTAAAATGAAATGAGAACTGAATTTTTTTTTTTCTTGCAGAAAAGTCCACCATACATTTTCTCTCCAATTCCGTTCCTTGGGCATGCCATAGCATTTGGGAAAAGTCCAATTGAATTTCTAGAAAATGCATATGAGAAGGTAAGTTTTCCAAATAATAAGAGGAAATGAAACTAGATAAGTGCTTTTTAAACTTTCTTTTAATGGCAGAACATTGAAAAAAAATTGTAATCTTAAGCATATCCCCCAGTATAGGAAACAAAATTGAAGCTGCTCTTTTACCTTCTGCCATGTCCTGGTGTAGTCTTTGAGACAATACTCAGGCAACCTGTGGTTGTGGCAACTATAGTTTAAAAACCACTGTTCTGTATTTTGTATTCACTGATTATAGTTAAAATTGATGTTAACTGACCTTCATTTTTCTTAACTTTGCATGTCTGGGATTTTCTAACCTGCTCTACACATCTTCTGTGACTTTAGAATCCACTTGGGTGCCCCACACAACACCATGGCCACTCAAATCTTTGCCTTTTTTCTCTGTAATGAGCTTTCTTGTACCAGTTCAGCCATTTACTTCACAGTCTCACTTTGGACTTGTCAGTCTTAATTTTTTTACCTCTATAATATTAATGTAGACATCCTATTCTTAGCATACTTTTGGTTTGCTTGTACAGCTCCTTCAGTAATAACCATTCCCAGACCTCAGTAGATCTTCCAGTCCATTGTCCCATTTTCTTTCTCCTGATCTATCAGTTTCCTTTCTTCACTTTCCTTCTTTTCCACATTGGCTCCATGGTCCCTCATTTTAGTTACACTCTTGCCAATACTCTACCTTAAATTTCCCTATCCTTGGATCTTTTCATTGTTCTCAAATGGCACAACTTCAGCCTTGAAGAGAACCAATTATTTTGTTCTTCCTTGCACCGTATTCTTTTCTAATTTTATAATTGCCTACCTTGAACACAGTTTTAATATTGCTCAACAATCCTGTTACATTCCTATGATTGGGTTACTTTTCTATTCACCACAATGACTAATTCAAACTTGCACTTTTGTAAACTTCTGAATCTTTCTACCTCTCCATCAAAGCAGATGACTTTGTCTCTCCTATTTAAAGAGGTATTAAAAAGTATCCAATGGGAAATCCTTCATGTTCTCAATTTCAAACATACAAACCTACTTATATTTACATAATCCTATTTTATTTTCTTATCACAGTAATAATTATGAAATACTTACTTTGTGCCAGTACTTAGTGCTTATCTCACTGAAGCTCCACAAAAACCTTTTCAGGCATGGGCAGGTGGCTCACGCCTATCTATAATCCTAGCACTCTGGGAGACTGAGGTGGGAGGATCACTCAAGGTTAGGAGTTCAAGACCAGCCTGAACAAGAGTGAGACCCCATCTCTACTAAAAATAGAAAGAAATTAGCTGGACAACTAAAAATATATAGGAAAAATTAGCCGGGCTTGGTGGCACATGCCTGTAGTCCTAGCTACTCAGGAGGCTGAGGCGGAAGGATTGCTTGAGCCCAAGAGTTGAGGTTGTTGTGAGCTCAGCTGATGCCATGGCACTCTAGCCCGGGCAACAAAGTGAGACTCTATCTCAAACAAAAAAAAAAACCTTTTCAGATTTATCCATTTTATAGATGACAACTGAGAAACAGAGAGGTTATATAATTTGTTCTTGGGCTCACTGCTAGACAGTAGCCACACCAGTATTTATACATGGTCTGATTTCTGAGCCTATGCTTTTAATAATAATAATAATCATAGAAAACAAGTCTTAAGGTACTAGATAAGCTAAGGCACTTTTCTCTGCCTGATATATGTGTGTGTGTGTATAAAATTAATCTTGACAGCAGGTGATTGTGAAGTAGGTACCATTATTATTAGTACCATTTTATAGGTGAGGGAAACTAAAGCAGAGAGTTAAGTTCTCTGACTATAGAAGCTAAGAGGTAGTGGAACTGGGATTTGAACCCAGGCAGTCTGGCTTCAGAATCTCATGCTACAGTTTACTGTGTTCTACCACCTTGATTTTATTATACTATATTTTGCCTCCTATGGGAGGCTGACCTTTTCCATTCCTCTCTTTTGTCTCAGGAACCTTATGCTATTTTTTTTTTTTTGCTCAATGTATAGTTGACTTCTTTTTCACCTGGATCTTTCCCTTTTTCTCTGAAAAATTCTCAAGTGTCACTCATTAAAAAACTTCCTTAATTTGGCTGTATGTATGTATGATCTAGGCACTGCCTTATGCTCAACTTTCATCTCACCTCTCATCCTTCCCCTCTCTCTTCCTCACCTGTAGGACCTTTGTGTATGCGTGGCTGCTAACCTAACTCCTACTCATCCTTCAGGTCTCAGCTCAGGTGTCCTTTTCTATCTTAGTTCTCTCTTTTATAGGTTTTCTCATCACAGAGTTGCATTGCTTTATGTTATACTTGTCACATTTGCAATTTTGCATTTGTTATTGGGATTGATTAATTTGTGTCTGTTCCAGTAGACTAAACTTGGTGAGTCAAGAACAGTATTTTTGCTCATGATTATATCCACAAATCCTAGTCTTCAATAATCAGAAAACTCCAAGAGAAAGCATTCAACACCTAACCAGATTAACAAAAAAATAAAAAATGAAATCATTCGATGTAGGTGAGATAGTGGTAAAACCAATAACCAAATAAACTAATAGTGTCTTGACACAGCAAGTACTGTAGAAAAGGTCATATTGTTGGGCTTCTCCTGTAAATTTATTTTTAACCAAAGGAGAAAAAAATCTGTTTTCAGAGATATTCATCACAGAATTATCTAGAGTAAGTAAAAAAAAAAAAGCCTGACACATCACCCATATGTCCAATAATGAAAGAGCAGTTAAGTAAATTAACATTGTGATATCTATGTAAAGAACAGAAATATTTTCAGTATAAATAGTGAAAAAGGCAGAACAAAAAGTTGTATTTATACTACCTTTGCGACTGGATAGATGTAATTATACATTTGGACAAAGATGGGAGCAGGGGAGTATGGCAAGATGAAAAGAATTGCCTTAAAGTTTATGTTTCATTTTTTCAACAATGTATTGTTTTGTGATTTTAAAAAATTAGTGCCTTAGTGCTACTTTTTTTTTTCCTTTGGTAACATCACCATGGGTACCTTTCTTTCTTTAGTATGGACCTGTGTTTAGTTTTACCATGGTAGGCAAGACGTTTACTTACCTTCTGGGGAGTGATGCCGCTGCACTGCTTTTTAATAGTAAAAATGAAGACCTGAATGCAGAAGATGTCTACAGTCGTCTGACAACACCTGTGTTTGGGAAGGGAGTTGCATATGACGTGCCTAATCCGGTAGGTGACACTGTTGTGAATAAAGACAAATCTGTACTTTAATAGTTATAGCTAATGTGTGGTATTCTACATTTAAAATGTAGAAAGAATTTATTCTTTGGTTTAAAAATATGAAGAGCCATGAGACCTTTAAAAGAAGAAAAGCCACGGATAACTGATAAGGAATTGGTATTTTGTTTTATACTTGTTGGCATAGACTAAGTGATTTTAAAGGGCTTCCTGTACAAAGAAATGCAATTGATGGTAACTTTGCACATTAGGATTTAATTTGAGAGGGTAATAAGAAATCCCATTATTTCATCAAAAGGACTTCCTACCTGCCCACTCTGCCTGAAATTCTAGCATAAAAACTATTTTGAGTTAGAGATTGCTGATATTAGAGGTCCTCTTTTAATGTAGTACTTCAGGTATGGGATATGTTTGTGTGTGTGTTTTACCCTTAAATTCAAATATTAAAAGTAAGTTGATACAGAATACAAATCAGATATTTGGCCCAACTGGTTGGTGTGGGCTCTGGCTGTGTATGTAACACACATAACCCAGTACCCTCGAGTAGCAATTAATAGTTAACATTAAATGTTGGTCTGGGGATGGTGGAGGGATGTGGGCGAGGATTGGATCTCTTCAAGGCCAAAAGAAAGGGCTCTGGAAGATCCCTCTGCTCAGGTAGCTATTCATTTTCTCACACAGCTTATTAGACTCTTAAAATATAAATGCCCCCAAAGGATTAAAACCATTAGTTATCTTAGTGTTACATAGTTGTAATAACCTAAATGGATCTTATGATAAAGCAAACATGTTTTAATGCAGTATATCCTTAATTTTGTTTTTTTTTTTTTTTTTGAAGGTTTTCTTGGAACAGAAGAAAATGTTAAAAAGTGGCCTTAATATAGCCCACTTTAGACAGCATGTTTCTATAATTGAAAAGGAAACGAAAGAATACTTTCAAAGTTGGGGAGAAAGTGGGGAAAAAAGTAAGCCAAACATTTTACATTTGTCCCATTCCTACTTTTCTGTGAATAGAAATCTAAAACATGCGTGTATGTAGTCTGTTTGAAAGAAACTACAATGTATGTTAAACTACCTTGGATTTAATGGGAGGGACATGCTATTACTGTGTGGTTGTAACTGAGAATCCAATCTTTATACTGGAGTGCAGTCAGTGTTGTCTTCAGAGGCAATTGCTGTGCCCATAGTAGGAAGCATCATCTGCCCACAGGGCAGCAGGTCACCACATTCTGGGTCTGCTCTTTAGCTTTTATTAAAGGCCAGAAACTATTTTTAGTATAACTAAAGTTGGCATGATATATTTTCTCACCAGACAAGAAGCTGAAGTGTAAATAAATACATGTGAGATATATAATTGTAGCACCAAGAAGACCAGAATATTTGCCCATCTCTTTATGGAGAAATCTAATTGGAAAGCCAAATGATGGACAGTTCATTTGGTAAATGTGGAAATAAAGAACAGGGAATTAGATAATTTTTATGACTTAAGTGTCATCAATATGTGTGTGCCTGATGAATCTATCTCTAGTGTTGGGGTATACCAACTAGTGAGATTAGTTACAGTTTTATGTATGGCCAAAACTTCAATTTTAGTCCTGATCATCCTACTTTTGACCTGGAATAATCTAGTCTTCAGTCTTTGGACTGCTGTTCCTTGGGAAGTGCTTCATTGTTGTCCTAATATGTCCTAATCTTTTGCTGCTTTTGTTATACTGTGACCTGGAAATCAGATAACCACATTTATTTTTATCTTCATTTTATCTTTTCACAATGATGAAGAGCTCGTAAGTGAGGTATAGAGATGCCTTTGTGGCATCTGTTTTGGCTATCCATAGGGGCAGGGTACCTCCCATAATTGGGTCTATTGCCTCTCTTTCTTCATGTTGTGCATAGGCACATATCTATCTATAGACTTTTTCTGATGGTGTGAATAGAATCTTGTTTGTTCTTGAGTTTTTATTCTCAATTTTCCTTCACAATACCTTTATATTGTCAAGAAAACAGAGTATTTCAAAAGACTTTTTGGAAGTAGTAATGGGAATGATCTTTTTCTCCCTAGATTTGTTCGAAGCTCTTTCTGAGCTCATAATTTTAACAGCTAGCCATTGTTTACATGGAAAGGAAATCAGAAGTCAACTCAATGAGAAGGTGGCACAGCTGTATGCAGATTTGGATGGTGGTTTTAGCCATGCAGCTTGGCTGTTACCAGGTTGGCTGCCTTTGCCTAGTTTCAGGTATGGATAAAGAAGACATTACACTTGGTTATGTACCTTTGTATAATTACTGTAGTATTGGTATGCTTTGTTTTAACAAAGATAAAACTTAAATAGGTAAAACATACAAATTAGGGGAGATTATGAATCACTATTCTTCTATAAGAATTCAAGACAGGTTTTTTTAATATAGTGAACTCATTTTAAGTAAGTTTCAGCTTATTAAAAGGTGATTTGTTGTCTGTTTAGTATTTTGAAGCCTGCCTATCTCACATGTTCCTGGTACTCAGCGAAGTCTCTGAACCTAAAAGTAATATAGCCCTCCCCAAGCACTTATTTGAAAGTCTTTGATGGCTTTATAGTGTATTGTGAAATTTCTTTTGAATATCTGTGCCTTTACTTAATTTTCTGTGTATCACCAAGCCAGCTGTCCTATTATTTCCTTAAAGGCAGGACTGTCTCTGATACAAAACAATATAGCTCTTAGGACTTGATGTTTAGCTTAGTGTCTTGCATATTAGGTTTTCCCTATCTTTGTTGATTCATTTCTGTGTTTAGGTGAGAGATGGGAAAGAGTTAATCTGGCACTTCCTTTTCCTTCTATTCTGACCCCTCTATCTATTTACAGCTTAAAAGGGATGGGAGTAAAAGGGAGAGCCAGGAGAGGTTCTCTATAAAGTTCTCTGGAACTCATTACCTTATATTTGTAAGGAGCTTTGGAGTTTCAAAATATTTTTATATATATTATGTTAGAACAACCAGCACAACCCTTGGCCCATATTGGGTTTTCTATAAATGTGCATCGAGCCTATTTCCACCTCTCCTATTTCCTGGATGAAGTCAGAATTCTTAAGTTTGGTATGATAGGCCCTTCCCACTCTAGCCCAGTCTTTCTCTGTTTCACTCATACCGATTGGTTTAACCAGATTATTCCATACACTTTCTTAAATAAGCCTTATGTTTTCCTGGCTGTGCTGTATTCATACTGTTAAGCTTCAGTGTCGTCTTCCCTTCTGTACATATGATCTCAGTTGATCCTCAGTAACAGTCTTGTAACTGAAGCAGGGCAGGAGGTTTTATTATAAGGCTTGGTTTAAGAGAGGAGGCTTAGAAGTCAGATTGTCTGGTTTTAGATTCCAGCTCCAATGCTCTTTGGCTGTGTGATCTTATGCAGGTAGCTATAAATCGAGGATAATAGTATTTACCTTACAGGCAGATAAAGTGGATAACTCATGAAAAACACAACACAGTAACTGCTACATAGCACCCTATTTAAAGGTAAAATTTTAGGAGTTAAAGCTTGTTTTCTGAATCTACTACTATTTTTGTCCCCTGCAAAATTGTTGTATTAGAAAATAAAAAGTAGAATCAAATCCTGTAGAAGAACCAGAGTGACTGTTCTGCTTCAAGACTTGATTAGTGTTAAAATTGTAATTTCATGTTAATTTAAGATTATTATACTTTTCTGTTGAACTGGAAAATGCTTCTAAAGGAATTTCTTACTTATTTTGGGCCTTTAGTTTGAACACAGGCAATGTGTTAAGAATCTAGGATATAGGCTGGGCGCGGTGGCTCAAGCCTGTAATCCTAGCTCTCTGGGAGGCCGAGGTGGGCGGATCATTTGAGCTCAGGAGTTCGAGACCAGCCTGAGCAAGAGCGAGACCCCATCTCTACTATAAATAGAAAGAAATTAATTGGCCAACTAATATATATATAGAAAAAATTAGCCGGGCATGGTGGTGCATGCCTGTAGTCCCAGCTACTTGGGAGGCTGAGGCAGCAGGATTGCTTGAGCCCAGGAGTTTGAGGTTGCTGTGAGCTAGGCTGACGCCACGGCACTCACTCTAGCCTGGGCAATAAAGTGAGACTC
>VSMD01098824.1:0-50752 GCA_008750895.1 Mirza zaza
AAACTCTTTTTAATTTAAATAAAGTTTATGGTACAGGGCCGGGCGCGGTGGCTCAAGCCTGTAATCCTAGCTCTCTGGGAGGCCGAGGTGGGTGGATCGTTTGAGCTCAGGAGTTCGAGACCAGCCTGAGCAAGAGCGAGACCCCATCTCTACTATAAATAGAAAGAAATTAATTGGCCAACTAATATATATAGGAAAAAAATTAGCCGGGCATGGTGGCACATGCCTGTGGTCCCAGCTACTTGGGAGGCTGAGGCAGCAGGATTGCTTGAGCCCAGGAGTTTGAGGTTGCTGTGAGCTAGGCTGATGCCACGGCACTCACTCTAGACTGGGCAATAAAGTGAGACTCTGTCTCAAAAAAAAAAAAAAAAAAAAAAAAGTTTATGGTACATAAATTATACCTAAACAAAGTTGATTTGTTATAAATAAAAAAGCTCTTTAGAAAACTTACCTCAGCCCAGGCTACATAAGATTACCATAGATGATGCTCCTCTGAAGATGAGCTCACAATCCAAAATTACAAAATACTTGAGGACATAATATCGTGTCAGTTACAACAAACAGCAGGATTATACCCCTAAAAACTTCAGATAACTGAACAATATGATAGAGGCTATAAATTAAATTTCTTTAAAATTATTATAGACACAAAATGAACTGAAAACAAGATACCATAAAAAATAGATTTGAGGCCAGGCACAGTGACTCATGCCTGTAATCCTACCACTCTGGGAGGCTGAGGTGGGAGGATCACTTGAGGTTAGAAGTTTGAGCCCAGTCTGAGGAGCATCAATACCCCATCTCTACTAAAAATAGACAAAAAATTTGGTCAGGAGTTCAAAACCAGCCTGAACAAGAGTGAGATCCCGTCTCTACTAAAAAATAGAAAGAAATTAATTGGTCAACTAAAAATATATAGAAAAAATTAGCAGGGCATGGTGGCATGTGCCTGTAATCCCAGCTACTCAGGAGGCTGAGGCAGAAGGACTGCTTAAGCCCAGGAGTTTGAGGTTGCTGTGAGCTAGGCTGACACCATGGCACTCTAGTCCAGACAACAGAATGAGACTCTGTCTCAAAAAAAAAAAAAAAAAAAAAAAAGATTTGAAAAAGAACCAACGAGTTCTTCTAAGAAATGAAAAAGGTAGCTAATAAAAATAAGAATTCAAAAAGAAAATTAGACCTGAAAAGTAAATTTGTATGCTAGGAGATACATATAAGGAAATTACCTAGAAGTTAACACAGAAAGATAGAGATATAATTATGAAAGAAAGAATAAGAGATGTGGAAGACAGAATAAGAACGTCCAACATCAGTTAAATATGAGATCTTGGGAGAGGCACTATTTAAAGAGATGGCAACTGGGAATTTTTACAAAATTTAAAGATATAAAATCTCTGTTTGGATATCCCATGGGAAAAATAAAATTAAATTCACATCATGTAATAAAACCATAGAACACAAATAACAACAAAGAAGATCTTTAAAACAACCAGAGAGAAAGACAGGTTACCTACAATAAAATAGTTAAATTGTAAACATAGTTCTCCAGTTGATCTTAGTCAAATGACAGAGAAGCAATGAGCATAGTTCACAAGAGTAACAACAAAAACCCAGAATTTCAATAAAATAACATTTTCAAAGTGCTGAGACAAAATAATTGGAATTCTACCACCCAGTTAAACTATCAATCAAGACCGAAGATGAAATAAAGTATTTTTTAATACAGTGTTTACTACTAACAGATCCCACACTGAAGTAAAACATCTAAAGGATGTATACATCTATTTGACAAAAAAGGAGGAAACAAAGTACAAAACAGAATGGTCAAGAAACAAACAGTAGGCCGGGCGGGGTGGCTCATGCCTGTAATCCTAGCACTCTGGGAGGCCGAGGTGGGTGGATTGCTGGAGCTCAGGAGTTCGAGACCAGCCTGAGCAAGAGCAAGACCCCATCTCTACTAAAAATAGAAGGAAATTAATTGGCCAACTAAAAATATATAGAAAAAAATAGCCAGGCATGGTGGCGCATGCCTGTAGTCCCAGCTACTCGGGAGGCTGAGGCAGAAGGACTGCTTGAGCCCAGGAGTTTGAGGTTGCTGTGAGCTAGGCTGATGCCACAGCACTGTAGCCTGGGCAACACAGTGAGACTCTGTCTCAGGAAAAAAAAAAAAAAAGAAACAAACAGTAAACATATATGGGTGAAACAAAATAATCACTAACAGCATAAAACAAAAATTATCATTAATTAGAATTGTTCCAACATTGAGATGGATTAATTCTGGGAATTGTCTCATTCTTGGAAGTACTCATTCTGAGTCTAGACAACACCTTTTGATATGTTTAGTGTAAGAGGCTGAATTAAATGACCCTCAGGATACCTTCTGACCATAGGGTTTTATCAATTAGACACAGCTTTCAAAACAGCCCCTGATTAACTCTGTTCCAGAATCTGAGGCAGGGCTTTGCCCTCATCCTAAGTTCTAGAACTCAAGGCTTAGTTCAGGGCATTCTTCCCACTTCCATATTCCAAAAGTAAAAAAGAACATTCTGAATAGAAATGTTTCTTAATGAGCTTTCAGGTAAGATCTTCTAGCTTTTGAGGAGTACAGATTTTGGCTTTGGACTTGGATTGAAGCATTACAGTTAGTCATCATTTGCTTGATGGCCAAGAAAAGAGTACTTTGGAAGCTTTACAGAGAAATATGTGCTTCTTCCTCTAAAGGAGAAAATGCCACACAGAAATAGAGAGGGAGATCAGGATCTGGAAGAATTTTCAGGAAAAAAAAATTAAAAAAAGAAAGAAAATAAACAGGGAGGGAACACATACACCCATCCTTGCTGACTGAAAGCTATATTACTTGGTTTGAATGCTCAGGCCAGGTTCCCACATATTCACAGCAGAAAAGATCTCCACCAGATAGAGAGCCCCATCTCATATACTATCAAAGATTTCTGCCCACCACAGAGTAACGCACTTGACAACTCAGAAGTTTGGAAACACAAGACCAGGCAACAGACACCAGAGAAAGGAAAGCATCGATTAAAGCAAGTAAATACAGGCCTGGTGGTTCATGCCTGTAATCCTAAAACTCTGGGAGGCCAAGGTGGGCGGATTGCTCAAGGTCAGGAGCTCAAAATCAACCTGAGCAAGAGCGAGACCCCGTCTCTACTATAAATAGAAAGAAATTAATTGGCCAACTAAAAATATATAGAAAAAATGAGCCGGGCATGGTGGCGCATGCCTATAGTCCTAGCTACTCAGGAGGCTGAGGCAGCAGGATTTCTTGAGCCCAGGAGTTTGAGGTTGCTGTGAGCTAGGCTGACAACACGGCACTCACTCTAGCCTGGGCAAAAAAGCGGGACTCTGTCTCAAAAAAAAAAAAAAAAAGAAAATGAAGAAAAAAGCAAGTAAATACAATTACATTTTCAGGAAGCAGTGCCATTCCAGAAAAGAAGTTAGCTTTATTTGTTTTCTTTTGTATTTTTTTTAAAATTTATTTTTATTTAAAAAAAATTTTTTTAGAGATGGGGATCTCACTTTGTTGCCCAGGCTGTAGTGCAGTGTCTCCATTCTAGCTCACTGCAACCTTGAACTTCTAGGCTCAATCTTCCTCACTCTGCGCCTCTCAAATAGCTACTACTACAGGCACGCGGCACCATGCCCAGCTAACTTAAAAATATATATATATTTTAGAGACAGTGTCTCACTATGTTGCCCTGGAGGGTCTCAAACTTCTGGCCTCATGCCATCCTCTTGCCTTAGCCTCTGGAGTTGCTGGGTACAGGTGTGAGCCACCACACCTGGCAGGGTTTGCTTAATACTGAGGTTCAAAAGCTACTAAATGAAGATGGGAAAGACAGACTCCTATCCCCTTTTCAGCACAAGAAAACACATCATTCTAAAGTATTAATATACATTAATGGTCATGACATGTCTCAAATCCCACATAGCCATCAGGATACAGTGACACAAAACAGTCTCTCATTATCTACGAAGTTAGACAAACAGAGACTCTTAGAGCACGAGATAACAAGTGCTACCTCAGAGGTAAGCAAAAGAGGTATCCAGAGGAGGAACCATCAACCCCGTTGAGCTCTCTCCCACCCACAACCTTCACACAGTCACATCATTTGTAGTCATAAATTTGTACTTTCTAAGGTGCTTGCATGAAACACCTTAGCTGATTTGATCCTCACAACAACCCCAGTAAGTACATTAGGCAGGTAAGATCATTGTTTACATATCTGAAAAGTGAGGCTGAAAATAAATTAAGTGACTAGTTCAACACAACGCGCACCCTCACAAGCCCCTCCCCCGTCCTCATTTACGCCCAATCCTCAAAATCCCCAGTATAGCCAACCTCGCACTAGCTATGTAACCATGGCCAAGTTAAACACTATAAAACTCAAGGTCCCCATCTTTAATAAGGCTGTTAGAAGATTAAAAAGTTGAGCTTTATGAAAGGTGTAGCACAGTGCCAGATACGTAGCTGGTGCTTGGAAAATGTTTACTACAGTACTACTATAACTACTACTGCTATTGTTCATAATAATAGGCGAGGACTTTCCATTACAGGACCCCTCAAGTTACAAGGCTGTCATGAAATTGCACTACCCGCTACCACCGACGTCCTCAGACATAAATCCACGGACACGCCCCCAAACAGACCCTCCCCCTCAGACACTCCAGCTCCTCCCCCTCGATGTGTCCTTCTCCTTACAAACCTTACCCCCATAGACTCTCCCCTTTCAGACTGTTACGAAGGAGGCTTTCCGCTCGTACCGGCCTCTCCAGCAACCCCTTTAGGCCTGGGCATCCCTGCGGGCGTCCAGACCACACGCCAGCCGCGGGCCCGCGCCGGTTACCTGGCCGCGCGCTCCCGCTTCGCCTAGTGATTCCCCTGGATCGCACACCTCGTCGCGGGCTCGCGCCGGTGCTGTGAGCGCACAATTAATTTAAACTATGGCCCCACCCCCTCGCACCGCCCTCTGATTGGCCCCTATCGGCTGTTGTCGTACGCAGGGCACGCTTGAGGACCCGGGAAAAGGAAGTGTGAGGGCCACTGGGAAGGGAGAAGGGTTTCACTATTTCTGCACAATGGCCCGAACATGAAGGCAAAAGGAACTTCAAATCCCAGCACCACTCGCGGCCTTGTAGCCCCGCCCCGAGGAACTACAGGTCCCGGTAGGCATCGCGGCAGCACTTACGGCGCTGGCCGGAACGTGGTGACGAAGACAGTTGCCATGGAGTTACGCCGAGTAACCCTGAGATAGTGTGACGCTAAGGCTGGAGAGAAAGCAACTGCTGGTAAGTAGGGCGGGAAAACCGGAAACCTGCTGTAGGGAACGAGAGCTCAGTGGAGAGGGAAGGGGCACCACGGAAAGACTAGGAACTTCTCTACTCACCAGACCTGAGATCTCCACCCCCTAATCCTCACCCCTTTTCACAGTGAACAAGTCACAACACCCATGTGGGGGCAGTGAACGGGAAGGCTGCAGGAGATAGATACCCATACAGATTTGGGATTGCTTAAGAGCCTCCCCCAACGCAAACATGGGACCCCCAAATACGGATACCTCAAGTCCTAGACACACCCTGGGAAATCGGAAACGCCCTCGGACATGGGGTTGGTTTTCCTCTGAGGAACTGAGACCCTCTTCAACACACGGGAGTAGCATTAGAGTAAATCACATTCCCTAATTCTGAAGATGTAGGCAACTTTATGGGGCTTGAAGTGCCTCTTTTCTTCCTCTTCCAAGACAGAAGACCCCCTCTCAGAGACTCTGCAGGATTCTCCCACACATACTCGTTAAGGATACTGTCCCTAAATTACCTCTTCTCCCTACACCTCCTCCATGGTCTGCTTCTCGAAGCTCTCTGCTTCTCTTCGAGCTTCATGCCTTTTACTGTCCTTGTGACAGATCTATTACATTTAGCAGCTTACCCAGCGCTTTCACAGTCTTTTGATAACATGACAGCTCTGAGTGAAGGATATTTATCCCCATTTCATAGATTGGAAAACTGAAACCCAGAGAGGAGAAGTGACTTGTCCAAGGCCACACACTAAATCAGGGACAGAGCTAGAACTAGACCCCAGTTCCCCAACTTCCAACCAAGTCTCTTTAGCTTGAGCTTGCTACCTCTATAGCTTTTGCACTGTTTGGAGGAAATAGGTTAAACTGCCCCAGGGAAGGGGAACCTGTGTTGCCTATTTTGGGTTATTTACACTTAAGCCTGAATAAATTTCAAATCCTTCTGTGAAAGTTTTAACGGGGAACTAGAGAGACTGAAGATAATGGGAATTGAACATTTTTAATAAACAGGAAGCAATCTGGCTAACATAGCACCCATGTATGAAGCTGCTGTGATCAGTTGGCTTGTGGCTGGCCGCTACCTGGCCTTGATTGGTTCACTGACTATCTCACAGTTCTTCCAGGGTTGTTCCTATGCCTGCTTCCTGCCATAGACTATATTCTCCAACTTGAGTACTCTTATCCATACCCACAACTTCATTTACCAACTGTATGCAGATATACACAAGTGTGTATCTCCAGCCCAGCCCTCATCTTTGACCTCCAGATATGTATAGCCAGTTGCCAACAAGACATCTCCTTCAGGATATCTCAAAGGCAATGCAAACTCAACATTTCAGAAACTGAACTCATAATTTCTATGCACTCCAACCCTTTGCTCCAAGCCTGGATCTCTTCCAGTGTTCCCACCTTTATCCACAATATTCACATGCCAAAACCCTGAGAGTTATCCTTAATACATCTCTTTCCCATGGATCATGAAGTCCTGCCAGCTTAACTTCCTGTTTCATCTAGTCATCACATCTTTCTTGCCTTCCCTCCTAGCCATTTTAAATACTGTGGAAGTAATCCATCTAAATGCAAATCTGATATTGTTCACTCTCCCCACCCACCTTCCATTAAAATATATACTTTGTGGCTTCCTATTGCTCCCATATGTCCAGACTCTAGTCTAACCATACATCCTCCTCTTTCAAGTGCTCTCCCACCACAGAACCTTTGCATATAGCTGTTACTTCTGTCTGGAATGCTCATCTTTGCCCCCTGCTATGGTTAATTTATACTTATCCTTTAGATTTCTCTCAATCACTTCTTTAGGAAGTAATTCCTGAAGACTATTGCTCAGCAACCTCATGTCCCTCTCCTTTATACTGTTATTCAATTGCGATTTTTTATATATTTGTTAAGCACCTACTACTTGCCACCACTATGAGATACAACTATGAGAAAAACATAGTTCCTGCCCAGGTGGAGTTTATGGACATATAAATAGTAAGAAGATAATTTCAGGGCAACATAGTGAGACCCTGTCTCTATAAAAAGCAAACAAAAAAAATTAAATGAATAAATTAGCCAAGTGTGGTAGTGTATAGTGTATGCCTGTAGTCCCAGCTACTTGGGAGGCTGAGCCAGAAAGATGGCTTGAGCCCAGGAATTCAAGGTTACAGTGAGCTTTGGTCATGCCACTGTATTATAACCTGGACAACATAGCAAGACCCTGTCCCTAAAAAAACAAAAGAAGAAGAAAAGTTGAAACCTGAGCTGAGCCCTGAGGTAAGAATTAGCACGGCAAAGGAAGGAAGAAATTATATTTCAAGCAGAGAAAGCTGGAAGGAGAAACTGTTCCAGAGGCCCAGAGGCAGGTGCAGGGAACTTACTGTGAGTAGTTTGCACTTGGCTGGATGGCAGAATTGGAGGTGAGGATAAGAAATGGGAGTAGAGAGGTGGGCAGGATCCAGGCTGAATCTTGGCCTCCCTTTGAAACCTGGGAATATAACCTCCCAGAATATATTATTAGATTATGTGGCAGATTTTTCATGGCATTTGATTTTTCTTCCACCTGTAGCCAATAAACCGAAACTCTCTAGGCCAAGCTGTTGAATCTCCTATCAGATCTCATCTGATTATTCCTCAAAGCTTCCTGTGCCATCATGTTTCTGCTTGCCTGAGAGAGGGCAGGAATAGGCTAGCAACAAATCAAATTCCAGTTGTTAGTAATTTCCAAAAACTGAAAACAAATTTCTGTCAATTTGGGATTGGTTAAATAAAGTTAAATTAAGTAAATAATGTTAAAGTATGATACATACTATGGAATACTCTGCAGCTATTAAAAGGGTAAGGGAGTATACAACACTTTGAAAAGAAAAAAATAGGTTTATAAAGTAATAGACAGTATTTTAAAAAATATATACATAATCTTATTATATATCACATTCTAGGTTATATTCCCAAACTGTTAATGGAGATTCAGACTTTCAGTTTCTACTTGATATACTTGTTTATGTTTGACTTTATTCAGCTATCATTTTAACTATTATAATTTAAAAAAGGCAATTAAAAATATTTAGCTGTTTGGAAAAGAAAAACTCAGTTGGAATTTTGGAATTCCAAAACAAGGCAGGTATGCCCCTAACCCTGTCATTCATCAGGTCAGGTGATTCAATCTGGAGAGGTAAAGGTGCTGAGATCTGACTGTCTCCTAGTCATAAGCCAGAATAGCAGCTGGGAAAGACTGACTCCAAAAACACTGCCACAGGAGTGAGCAAGGCAACATTAAGCCTTTGTCACTTTTCCCCAGCTGTCAGGTCCTCTATGTCTTTGGTCTCCAACCCCCAGGCTGCGGACTGGTACCGGGCCATACAATGAGCACCGAGCAGTGGGCAGTAAGCCATGGGCAAATGAGCGAAGCTTCATCTGTATTTACTGCCACTCCCCATAGCTTACCATCATTGCCTCCACCTCCCCACCCCCGTCTGTCAAAACACTGTCTTCTATGAAACCAGTCCCTGGTGCCATAAAGATTGGGGACGGCTGCAACAGCTTGAAGACACCATTTACTCCTTCATTTCTCCTTTCATTTTTCTATTTATTCATTTGTCCATCAAGCCTTTAGTCAATATGCATCTGTGCCAGGTTCCATGTAGGGTAATGGTGGGCAGAAAGAAGAAGTCTAACTTCTTGTCCTTGTCCTCAAACTTACAGGGAGGGAAATATAAAGTAGGTTATAAAGAAATGAGTACAGAGACAACTGCTTCTATTTATGGAGCATCTGCTACAGGATATACAGCAGTTCTCATGGTAGGGTTTATCTCCATTTCACAGATGAGAAAACAGGCTGTGAAAAAATTTTGTTCAAAGTACAGTGGGGGGTATGCATCAGTTAGCTACTGCTGTGTAACAAACCATGCAAAGACACGGTGGCTTAAAACAATAAGCATTTATTATTGCTTCTAGATTTTTGAGTCACCTGGATGGTTCTTCTGGTCTTGACTGGGCTCACTCATGTGGGTTGGGTGACTCTTCCGATCTTCACTGCTGGTAGGCTGACTGTAGGCTAATCTAAGATGGCCTCAGCTGGGATCACTGGTTCTCTTTCATATGTCTCTTACCTGCACATCTGTCATATCCCTCCAGCAGGCCAGCCATGTTCTCATGGTATTGGCAAAGAGCAAGAGGGCAAGCCTCCTCTTAAAGCTTCTGTTTGCTTCATGTTTATCAACATTCCACTGGCCAAAACAAGTCACGTGGCTGAGCCCAGCATCAGAGTGGGATGGAACTACAAAGTTATATGCAAAAAGGGATGGATACAGGAAAGACCATGAATAGGGATCATCAAAGCAATCAATCTAACATAGGGCACATTGGTCAATTTTATCTGGAAAAGAAAGGCTTTATATTCCAGGCTTGCATGGTTGTTGAAAAAGAAAATAATTATAATTTATTAATAAATATTTTAAAAAGGCTTTATAGAGGAGGGTACACTAGAGCTGAGTGTGGAAACATGAGAGTATTCACTAAGTGGGCAGCTGTTAGTTTGGAACTGGATGCAGGCTGGTTTGCCACAATCAATAGAAACCCAGCAGTTCTTTCTGTGCTCATGACAGGGTTCTATTATTTGTATCTTGGCTTCATTCCTTCTGGTCAAGCACAGGGCAGCAGGCACTCAACAAATGTTTGCAGAATTGAATTGAATATCTTACTGTGAATGAGGTGTGGACTGAAACAGCTGAACCTGGAACCAATTGTTAGAACAGCTTAGCATCAACTCTCCCAAAACAGAAATCATCTTACTTGGCAGTTTCTCATTCATTCATCCCACAAACATTTCCTGAGTACCTGCTGTAAACCAGTTTCTGTGTTAAATAAGACATGATACTAGCTCACAGCCTGAGCTGTTTTTTTTGTTGTTTTTTTTTTAATAATAGGAAGAGGTGGCCGGGCGCGGTGGCTCACACCTGTAATCCTAGCACTCTGGGAGGCTGAGGCGGGCGGATTGTTTGAGGTCAGGAGTTCGAAACCAGCCTGAGCAAGAGCGAGACCCCATCTCTACTATAAATAGAAAGAAATTAATTGGCCAACTAATATATGTAGAAAAAATTAGCCGGGCATGGTGGCGCATGCCTGTAGTCCCATCTACTTGGGAAGCTGAGGTAGGATTGCTTGAGCCCAGGAGTTTGAGGTCACTGTGAGCTAGGCTGATGCCATGGCACTCACTCTAGCCTGGGCAACAAAGCGATACTCTGTTTTAAAAAATAATAATAATAGGAAGAGGTTTATTTACCGTGCACATGGGGAGAATCAGAGTGATTACCCCTGGGCTACTGTTTAGATGGAGAAAACTAATAACCCTTTCCTACCAGCAAATTTATCTAGCTCCTTGAGGTACCATTTTTAATACTGGGTCATTCAGAAAATGCATCAGGAGCCAGTGCTAAAAATCAGAAGTTCTTAGGATCTGCACTGGGTTCCTCTAATTGTCAAGGAGACTAACAGTAAAAATCTGTCCTTTAGTATTTTAAGCCAAAATCCATGTTCAGTGATGTAGAACTCTGGGGTCCCAACCCAGTTTTGAGAAAAGTATCCAATCTTGTTGAAAGGCCCTGTTGTAGGTGTAGTGGGATGGACATCTGTCTAAACTAGGTTCCTCTACTTCTGCAAAGCACAAGCCAGGTTCCTCTGTTTCTAAAAGAATAATTTGTTCTTTGTGTCTGCCTATAGATCTGATATCTGTTGTAAGATTCAGGCCTACCTAATCAACAACCCATGCCCACAGGGACAGTCAATAAGAGAGAATTTAGCTGTGAACTGACTCAAGCCAACACTTCCCCAAAACTCAGTTGGAATTGCTACTTTTTTGAGAGATAGACATTCACTTTCCAGTCCTCTAAACTTGTTAAACTCTATCCTTACATATGTTAAATCACCAAACAAGGAATTTACTTCAACGGTTTTAATTAAGCTTAAACTGAACTACAAGCTATCAGGTCCTTGTTTTTTTAACAAAAATTCCATTTTAAGAATACTTGCCAATTTCATTGTTTCTGCATACAAAGTAATTCTTCTTTGAACCCAGTGATGAGAACTGCATATTCCAAAGTTTCCCTTATTTATTTTGGCTGCCAGGGATTTCAGAGCTAAATATAGGCTTAGATTCCTAAAGTCTCTGGTACATTTTGCTCTTCCTTTAATCCAGTTTCTGATCTTTCTCTTCTATTTTTAATTTTCTACATCTACACTGTCCAATATGGTAGCCACTAGTCACATGTGACAACTGAGCACTTAACAGGTAGCTAATCCAAACTGGGATGTGCTATAAGTGTAAAATATATCAATAATTTTTAATATTGATTGCATGTTGAATGATATTTTGGATATATTGGGTTAAGTAAAATATATTAACTTCACCTGTTTCATTTTTCTTATGGCTACTAGAAAATTTTACACATGCGAAAAAAACTATATCTGGCACTTATGACTCATGTTATATTTCTGTTGGACAGCACTATTCTACAAATCATCCTGTCTTATGTTATTATTGTAAACTCCAAATCCTTTTGGAAAGCGGGTGAAGTAATAATGCAGAGGTGACAGCAGTGGATGGAATCAGAAAAGGGAGGTAGACTCGGAGAAGTCTTTGTCCTTGACAGTCTGTCTGTTTTATGTTTGTATGATTCACATACAAACCCCTTGGTAAAGTGTGTTGTCAGCTCTCTTCCTCCCAGGTGAGTAGTATTCTCATGGCTCTTTCCAGTCTCCAGGAAAACCTATCTTCAGCTTTACTTTGGCTAAGAATTTGGAAAGGATCTGGTAAGACAATTCACACCTCATTGCAAAGACTGATAACATTATGTTCACCCCTCTCAGGGGGTATTTCCATTTTAACAGGGAACAATCCCTAAACCCAAAGGAATGAATCCCTAATGGTGGAGTTTCAGGCATCAGTGACAGGTGAGTGAGAGGTAGACTGGTTTTATGCGAGTGTGTGTGTGTTTCTATTACTATATGTGTGACTACTTTCAGGATGTGGCTGAAAGTAGGGTCTCTGGATGGAGAGGTAACAGGGTTGACAGACAAACTGAGCAGAGAAAGTAGCAAATCCCCAGCTGGGTCAAACTGAAAAGGGCTGTCAGGCACCAACCAGATTCAGTGCAAGCCCCCAGGAGTTTGTTAAGCAATAGAATAGCCCAGTTGATGTCAACAGAGGGTAGGTACCAAGACAGTCTCCATGGTAACTACTGTGGAGTAGCATAATGGGTTTCAAGAGGATGATTGAGGACACTGACTACAGTCCACAACTGACTCATTGGCTTAACTCTGGGCAAGTCCTTTTACCCTTTGGGTCTCAGTTTCTTCATCTGAAAAATAGAAATGGATATTATAACTATCAAATGAGTTTTTTAAGACTAATATCTTAAAATAGAAATGCAGCTAGGCAGGCCTAGAGTAGTAAAGGGTAGAAAGCAGGCTATGGGGAAGGCCAATGCCCCATGTCTTTGACACACCTGTCCTTCTCTGTTCTCCCAGGCTGGACCTAGACTCCGAGGGCACATGCTTATACCTACTGAATGATGGCCTGAACTATGAGCAGAAGAGACTATATGAACACTTTGGTGCAGGAGCCCCCTCTTGACTACTCCTTCAGAAGCATCCATATCATCCCAGGTCAGCCCCCAGAGCACAGTACTCTACTCACCAAGGCAGCAGCAGGCCCAGTGTGACCCCTAGGCTGAAGTATGAGCAGAAGAGACTATATGAACACTTTGGTGCAGGAGCCCCCTCTTGACTACTCCTTCAGAAGCATCCATGTCATCCCAGGTCAGCCCCCAGAGCACAGTACTCTACTCACCAAGGTAGCAGCAGGCCCAGTGTGACCCCTAGGGAGAAACCACAGCCTTCTATTTAAAAGCCTAAAAACATTCTTCCCATATGCTTGCAGATGTGTTGTTGTTGTCTTGGGGGGGGGGGGGCATTTAAAAGGAGCAAGTCTGAAAGGAACCAGGGGGCTCTGAATAGTTGATCATCTTCAAAAGAATCCAGGCTACAGCAGGAAAGTCAGGTGGAAGAAAACACGAAGCCAATATCAGCCAGTAGTTTTATTCTCCTGTTTTTACCTGAAGAGAGGAAACTAGTGAAAAGAAAACAGGCTGCTGCAGAGTAGGCAGAACTCTATCTTCACTATCTGGGTACACAAGCTTTTTCTGACTGGTAAAAAATGAGGGGTCTTATTATCAACAAACTGTGGTATTTCCAATGTTTTTGTTGTTGTTTTAGAGATAGTCTTGCTCTGTCACCTAGGCTAGAGTGCAGTGGTGCAATCAAAGCTCACTGAAACCTCGAACTCCTAGGCTTATGCAATAATCCTCCTGAGTTGGCTAATTTTTAAATTTTTTATAGAGACAGGGTCTCATTATATTACCTAGGCTGCTTTTGAACTCCTAGCCTCAAGTAATCTTCCAGCATTGGCCCCCTAAAGTGCTAGGATTCCCGGGTGAGGTGGCTCACACCTATAATCCTAGCACTCTGGGAGGCCAAGGCGGGCGGATCGCTCCAGGTCAGGAATTCAAGACCAGTCTGAGCAAGAGCGAGTCCCCATCTCTACTATAAGTAGAAAGATATTAACTGGCCAACTAATATATATAGAAAAACTTAGCCGGGCATGGTGGCGCATGCCTGTAGTCCCAGCTACTTGGGAGGCTGAGGCAGAAGGATCGCTTGAGCCCAGAAGTTTGAGATTGCAGTGAGCTAGGCTGATGCCACGGCACTCACTCTAGCCTGGGCAACAAAGTGAGACTCTGTCTCAGAAAAAATAAATAAAGTGCTAGGATTATAGGCATAAGCCATCTATGCCGAGCCTCATCCCTTGCTTTTTTTAACTTTTTTTTTTTGAGATAGAGTCTCACTGTGTTGCCCAGGCTAGAGTGAGTGCCGTGGCATCAGCCTAGCTCACAGCAACCTCAAACTCCTGGGCTCAAGCAATCCTCCCGCCTCAGCCTCATGAGTAGCTAGGACTACAAGTGCATGCCACCACACTGTTATCCCTGGCTTTTGTTACCTAGTCTTTCATGAAAGCATCAGTCCTCACAGAAAATGGGAACAGTCACTGTCCTAGACCCATTGTCTGGCTTTGGTTTTCTCTCTCAGGCAATTGGTAGCCACCTTTAAGCTCAGGAAGATACCGAATGGTACTAAGCTTAGCTTGGATATAGGGCACTACTTGGGTTAGCATCACAGGGTAACTCATGTTTGTTCTCTCATGAGCACACACCCACCCACTGTGATCTTCATTGTGTACTTTGTCACTTCTGATTAACATAGTCCATGTTTCGTTTTAACTGCAATAATAGCTATATACAAGGCAACTGAAATGACAGGCAGGACGAAAGCATGCCTTTACCCATATTCCTATCATGGGATTCAACTCTGAGGGAGGAGACTCTGTGGAGTCCTCAGAATGAAGACAAGCTACTACTACAAAAGGTTAACTCTACAGCACAAAGCATAATCCATACAGATGCCCTGCCCTTCACTAAATAATTCAATATTTACTGAGTGCCTATTAAGCATATATTTATAAATGTATATGCCAGGCACTGTGCTCCTTGTAAGTGTGTGTGTGTGAGGCATATCAATTCCCCGAAAGCCTGAGTCCCTTCAGGTTCCCCAGAGCTTCTGAAACATATTTACAGCTGGGATTAGAAGACGGGGTAGAGTTTGGGGGTACTTGGCACACTATTTGCTGAATTAATCAGTAGATGGATCACAGAATCTGAAATGGCAGTGATTTTAGAAGGTATCTAATCTGTACTACCACCAACCAATAGTCCTCTAACCTCCCACACACCCACAGTATTAAAGGAGTCCCCCACCATACACACCTACCATCTCCTTCCATAATGGGGTTGAGAGATGATACAAGGAAGTTCTTCATATCAAACTGACTCCTGCCTTCTGGGGACAGACATGGAAAAAGTTGCAATGGCAGCCCTTCAGAGGTTTCCCTAGGTCTTTCTGAAGCTAAATCCCTACCAGTTCACTGAGCACTGATACCTGTGGTCCAATTTTCAGACCTGCCTTGGCTTACTCTGAACAAGGAAGCTTTAACAGATCCTCAGGCAATGTTGGTGGAATGAGGGGAGCAGTAAACTGTAGCAGCCTGGACAGCTCACTCGATCCTTGATAAAAGAAGTTCCAGGTAGTCTCCAATTTTAGGCAACTCCATCCCACCAGTTGCTCCTTTGGAGCTTAGGATCAGCCCATACTTGGTACCATTTCTCAAGCTGCTACATTATCACCCTGGGTGCTAGTTCATATGAGGTTATTTATTTATTTATTTATTTATTTTTTTTTTTTTGAGACAGAGTCTCACTTTATTGCCCAGGCTAGAGTGAGTGCCGTGGCGTCAGCCTAGCTCACAGCAACCTCAAACTCCTGGGCTAAGCAATCCTGCTGCCTCAGCCTCCCAAGTAGCTGGGACTACAGGCATGCGCCACCATGCCCGGCTAATTTTTTGTATATATATTAGTTGGCCAATTAATTTCTTTCTATTTATAGTAGAGATGGGGTCTCGCTCTTGCTCAGGCTGGTTTCGAACTCCTGAGCTCAAACGATCCGCCCACCTCGGCCTCCCAGAGAGCTAGGATTACAGGCTTGAGCCACCGCGCCTGGCCCATATGAGGTTATTTAACCTTAATTTTTACTCATCTGTGTCATTTCATCTCAGTGTTCTCAGGAGATGTGGGGAGGGAAGCAAGATTAGTTTATTCATGAGCTGGGGTACTCTGCTCTGGTATTCATTCTGTAACCTTCCAGCAACCTCAAGCCCCAGCAGTAGGTCCTGCTTACTCCAGGACTAAGACACAGAGCCATCTGGTGGATGCTGCCTGACCTGCAGCTGAGGAAAAGAGGAAGTTAATGTTGGGTGGACGTAGAAGGGAGAGGCACATCCAATAAGAGAGCTGAAGGGACAGCGGAGACAAGCTGGCTAGCAATGCTAACTACTTCCTTCCCCAGAGGCAGCTTTAGACTGGTAACGAAAAGCTTACAGACAATGAGAAAAATATAGTCACCTCAGCCAGACCTGGTGTCTATTTCTGGCTCTGCCACTGACTGTGAACTTGGACAAGGCCCATCCTCTTTCTCAACCTCATTTTAAAAAAGAAGAGGGGGCTGGGCGCGGTGGCTCATGCCTGTAATCGTAGCATTCTGGAAGGCTGAGGCTGAGGCAGGAGGATTGCTTGAGCCCAGGAGTTTGAGGTTGCTGTGAGCTGGGCTGATGCCACGGCACTCTAGCCTGGGTGACAGAGCAAGACTCTGTCTCAAAAAAAAAAAAAGGAGTTGAGGGTCTGGGGTGTTCCATACTGAGGGGTTCTAACATTGCTCTATTACCCATTCTCACTCTTCCTCAGCCAAACTTCCTGAGGATGTTGTTTAGTCTACCTACTTGTTTTTCCTTACTTTCCATTCACTTTTTTTTTTTTTTTTTGAGACAGAGTCTCACTCTGTCGCCCAGGCTAGAGTGCCGTTACATCAGCCTAGCGTGCCGTTACATCAGCCTAGCTCCCAGCAACCTCAAACTCCTGGGCTCAAGCGATCCTCCTGCCTCAGCCTCCTGAGTAGCTGGGACTACAGGCATGCACCACCATGCCTGGCTAATTTTTTCTATATATTTTTAGTTGGCCAATTAATTTCTTTCTATTTTTAGTAGAGACGGGGTCTCACTCTTGCTCAGGCTGGTTTCGAACTCCTGACCTTGATTGATCTGCCTGCCTCGCCTCCCAGAGTGCTAGGATTAGAGGCATGAGCCATTGCTCCCAGCCATCCATTCACTCTTGAACTCACTCAAATCTGGCTTCTGTCCCCAGGCCCTTGCCATTCCATTGAAACAGCCCCTTGCCAAGGTTACCAGGGATTTCTGAGTTGTCAAAATTACTTTTCAGTCCTTATGTCCCTGGAATTTACTCATCATATAAACTACAGGTTCCCTGAACATCTTTAAAACTGTTCTCTCCTGGTTCACCCTTTCTTTCCCTGATTATTTAACTTTTTAAATGGACCTCCCTTTCCTCCTTGACTTTCCTCTCTACCCTTACTCTCCCTGAGCAGTCTCATCTATTTCCTAACTTGTACACACTCTAAGCTAATTATTCTCACAACTGTGTCTCCCGCACTTCAGACCTTCATATCCAACTGCCTACTTGGCTTTTCCACCTTTGTACTACGGGAACTTCAAACACACCAAAGCCAAGCCTGAACACATCATCTTCCTAGTCCTGTTTCTCCTTTTATAATCCCCTATCAGTTAATAGAACTAGCATCCACCCAGTCACCCAAACAAAAAAACTGGGCACCACCCTTAAATATTCTTCTGTCTTTTCATCTAGTCAATCAAATCATTCTGGCTGTATGTTCCTCTCATCTCTTGATTGGATGGCTGAAATAGCCAAATTGGTCTTTTGGTACTACCCACCCCCTAAAATCTATATTCCACACTGAAGCTTCAGAGTGATCTTTCTGAAATGAAAATTTTGAATAATCTCTTTTGCTTTAAACATTCCAGTGGCTTCCCATCACCTACGGGGTAAGTCCCAAGATCCTTAGCCTGGCATTCAAGACTTTTAAGACTGGGCTACCATTTCTTTTTTCCTCATCTCCCTTGTGCAGTGCCCACACATATGCGTCTACACATGCACATGCACACCTCTACCCACGTTTGCTCATGCTCTTACCATCGTTCCTGTCCTTCTTTACCTGGTGAACATCTCCAAAGCCACTGAGATTCAGCTCAGGCTTCACCTTCCCTGGGTAAGTTCCCCAAGTTCCCAGAGTGTGTCAGGAGCCCCTTTTCTGTGCTGCCACAACTGTTATATAGCCCTTATCACACTTAATTGCCAGCTTGTTCCCATCTTTTCCACATCAGCTCCTCCAAGGCACAAATGTCTGCTTCATCCCTGCCCTGTTACTCATGAGTCTGGCAGAGTCTGTCATTTTGTTCACCATTTTATATCCAGTGTATGGCACACTGTAGGTGCTCAACATTAACAGAAGGGAGGGAGGACATTAAAGTGTATTCCACTGAAGTAAATTCTATAGGCCCTACCAGTAGATAATTCTGGATGTTGTACTGTCATCTGTGGTTCAAGCCCAACAACTCTGGTTCTTAGTTGCCTCACTTATAAAATGGGAATAGTTTTTCCCCACCACAATCCCACTCTGGGTGTGGTATACAAAGACCCAATGATACAATAAACATAAGACCGTGTGACCTGGAAAGCCAAGAGTTTGGGATAGAAGTGTTTGGCCCTTAGTTCAAACTTATTCTGATGGCTGGCACCTGTGGGACAGGGTCATAGTAGACTCAAGCACAAGGCTATGGCCCTGCCAGCCCCTCCAGCTATAGCTTGGGCTGCTAATCTTTCCAGCTCTGTCCCTTCCCATTCCCTAAAGACCAGAAAAGTAAAGATACATCCAAGCCTCACTTTGTCCCCACAGATCTGGTAAGCGAGGACCCAAGGCCAGGGCTACGACCACTGAGGCACTCAAAGTCGGGGAAGTCACTGACCCAGTCCCTGTGGCTGAATAATAATGTCCTCAACGACCTCAAACACTTCAACGAGGTGGTTTCACAGCTGCTAGCGTACCCACAGAACCTGGCCTGGATTGACCTGTCCTTCAATGACCTGACTTCCATTGATCCTGTGAGTTTCTAGCCCTAGGAGCCATCAGGGGGAAGCTGCAGCCACTTTTTCCAGCCCCTAGCCTCTCCACGCCCACGTTATCAGGGAAGTAATCAGGTAGCATGCCGCAGTCCAAAGCACATGGCTGTGGGGCACACCACTGTAGGTTCAACTCTTGGGTTTGCCTCTTACAGTGTGATTTTGGGTACACTACCTAACCTCTCAAAACTTCAACCTCCCTGTCTGAAAAATGGGGATAATATCCCAGCATCATAAAAGTTTTGCGAGGATTAAATGAAAATATAGTAACCAAGTGGCATACTGGAAGCTGAAGTAAAATGTAGCTGTTGTGATTGGGCACCTACTGTCTTGTGCTATTCTGATGTGGAAGAGGTAGATAGTAAAAATATACCACTTACTTTTTGTGAACTCAGATTCACGCTTTAAGAAATAAACTCGGGCCGGGGATGGTGGCACATGCCTGTAATCCCAGCTACTCGGGAGGCTGAGGCAGCAGGACTACTTAAGCCCAGGAGTCTGAGGTTGCTGTGAGCTAGGCTGACGCCACGGCACTCACTCTAGCCTGAGCAACAAAGTAAGACTCTGTCTCAAAAAAAAAAGAAATAAACTCGGCACTCTAGCCCGGGCAACAGAGTGAGACTCTGTCTCAGAAAAAAAGAAATAAACAAAATTTGGCCTCTTCTAGTCCAGGATTCCCATCAGAGGGAAAAGGACTTGGAGCATGACTTGGGAACTTTTCCCCTAGTGTAGTGATCTCAATTGAACTAATTTTTCCTTTTTCTTTTTCTTTTTTTTTTTTTTTTGAGACAGGTTTTCACTTCGTTGCCCAGACTAGAGTGCAGTGGCATCACAGCTCACTGCACCCTCCAACTCCTGGGCTCAGGTGGGACTCAACCTCCCAAGTAGCTGGGACTGCGCATGCCACCACGCCTGGCTAATTTTTCTATTTTTTATAGAGACAGGGTCTCACTCTTCCTCAGGCTGGTCTTTAACTCCTGGCCTCAAGCCATCCTCCCACCTCTGCCTCCAAAAGTGCTAGAATTACAGGCGTGAGCCACCATGCCAGCCTCAATTTATTTAATATTTTAAAAGCTTCTCTTACATGCCTAGCATGATACTCTGTATTCCTATCCCTTGCTGTGATAGAATCTTAAGTCACCAAAGCTGGAAAGGTCTTCAGTGAAGGGGCAACTAAGGCTCAAGGACAGGCAGGGGAAACCAGTCACCTGGCAAGTCAGTGGCAGTGCTGGTACCCAGACCCTCAGATTACAGCTCTATTTCAGTGTGATTCCCCTATATCCTTTGAAAGGTAAATGAAAGTAGGTTAGAGTCATACAGTATGGCTGTGGGGTTTGGGGTGGAGGGCAAGTTGTTTCCCAAATTCTTCCATCTCTGCCTGCGAGTCAATCCTGAGCATAGATCCAGGGTCCTGTCCAGCCTAGCTCTCAGTTTCCTTCCCCAACAGGTCCTAACAACTTTCTGCAACCTGAGTGTCATCTACCTTCACGGCAACAGCATCCATCGCCTGAGTGAGGTGAACAAGCTGGCTGTCCTCCCTCGGCTCCGGAGCCTCACACTCCATGGAAACCCCATGGAGGAGGAGAAGGGGTATAGGTAAGTGCCCTGCCCTAGAGCTGGGCTCCAGCTGGGCTCCCCTGAGGGAAGGGAAGAGGAGAGACAAGAAATCCAAGCCCATTCTTCTGTCATGCTTGGACTTTGGAAGGAAGTAGCAGACCTTTAAGTATTTCTTGCTATCAGTCAGGATAAATTTAATCTCCCCCAAACTATACTCAAACCCCTCCATTCCTTGCAGTCAGGGAAGATAGCAGCAACTAGTGGAGGGGGAAGGGAATTGGGGGTTGGGGGGGGCTGGCCCCCAGCCCGAGTCTTCCGCGCAGGCAATATGTGCTATGCACCCTGCCCCGTATCACTACACTCGACTTCAGTGGGATCACCAAAGCAGACCGCACTACAGCTGAAGTCTGGAAACGCATGAACATCAAGCCCAAGAAGGTCAAGATCAAGCAGAATGCCCTGTAAGCTTCCCAGGACCTGAAGGCCTGAGGATGGTTGGCTAGGTTTGACAATAAACGATTTGAGGTGTTCAGCAAATCGGAAGTCACTTGTACCTTGTATAAATGCCCTCCAACTAAGGCAACTGCCTGTAGCTCTAGTCTTACTTTGCCAAGAGAGGGAGGCAATGGAGGGAAAGGCCTGCTGGACTGGGACACAGGACACCTAGGTTTACCACATGGCCTTGGAAAACTTTTCTAGCTCTCTGGGCCCCTTTGTACTCTTCAGCTTAGACATCCTGGGGTCAGTAATTTCCAAACTCTTCACAGAGTCTGTGGAGATGCCTCATAGGCCTCCATCACAGGCTAGGAAGGTGGGCTGTGATCTGTGAACTCCCTCCACCTTAACCAGATCAGAGTAGTTCCACTGTATGTTTTCTATGTTGGGGTTCTGCTTAAGATTTCATTTGACAAAAAGAATCTTCTACTTAAAAACATTTGCTTGCTGACTCCATATCAGGTATTCCCAAAAGAGCCTGATCTGCCCTCGACCCCTCACCTGCCTCCTCCCAGCCCCAGGGACTATTGGTAATGTCACTGAGCTTGAGGCAGGGACCCAAATGGCCACAGCTGCCTCAGATTCAAATCTGTTCAGTGTTCACCTTTGACAGTATTCCCTTCACTGGAGAAGGGACAAGAACAGTCTTACACAATCTGAAGTTAGTCCAGGCCAAGTCTTGGCTAAGAGCTAACACCCTGAACCCTTATCTCCTGCATTTACCTTTAATTCTCCTAGAAGATGGCCCCTTCCCCCCATCTCACTGCTCATAGACTTGAGTAGCCAGAAGCATGTAGCAGGGTGGTGGGCAGGACAGAGGGGCCGGCACGAGCACACAGATGAATACACTTCCTTTATCGAGGATGACAAACCAAATGAAAAGAAAAAACACATAAAAACCCAGGGTGCTAGAAATACAAACTCAATTCATTCAAATTCAAGCTCATCCAGACCCTGGTCACAAACCCTAGTGAGGTGCATATGAGCACCAAGTCAGGGAGAGGGGGACAGGACTGAATCTGAGGCCAAGAGAAAGGGTGGGGAGGGGATCTCCCTAGGTCCCCTGGTGATCACCTCCCCACCCCCCAGTGGTATCTCCACTTTCCCAATGACTGAAGACATACCAGGCCCTATATTTTTGGCCTCACCCCACCCCTGGCCAGGGCTTCAATAGCCAGTCCCAAACGGTTCTACCCTCCCTTGCTCCATCCTCACTTGCTCAGGCTTCTAGCCTCGCTCTTCTCCTTCTCCACGTTCTTCTCTGTGATTAGTAGCAGGTTAGGTAGGGTACTGTATAAGCCGCAGTGAGGCTGGGGGCCAGGGGAGCCAGGGTGGAGAGAGAAGAAGAGCTGTCCAAGGACCCCTCTCTTCATGGGATCCCAAACTGTACAACCAGCTCCTCTTTTGCGTCCACACGGATCTGAGAAAGTGCACTGTAGGCATAAGCAGCTATCCTGGAGACCTGAGACAGAGAGGACGGGGAGAACAGAGAGACAGGTGAGAAGGAGAGATCAGGAAAGAAGGGGATGGGGGATTGAAGGCGATGAAGGAGATAGGAATGAATGATACGGGACAGCAAGCCAAAAAGAAAAGAAGGCATGGGAAAGACAAGGAAAAGAACAAAGGGGAGAGAAAGAATAAAGGTTGTGGGAGAGGGGAGACAGGGAGGATATGAAAAGTAAAGGAGCAAGGTGGGAGTTAGCTGGGGCCCACAGGCTACCAGGCTCCCTAACGGCACCTTCCCTACCTCCTCTGAGGCAGGGTGGGTGAACCCTTCCATCTGGGCATTGTGGGAAGGCTGGGTAGGGGCAGGTGAGGGGTGGCTCACCTGCTGCAAGTCGGAGAAAGGGATGGGCTCGCTGGCCAGCACTTGGTGGGGCTGGCTGGTGAGAGACGGCAGCGGTGGCAGCTTCTTCCAATGGGTCAGGCTGCTGCTCAGCACAGCCAAGCGGGTGCTGGCCGAAAGGGAGAGGTGGGAGTGGGAAGTTAGGCACAGTCCACCCCGCCCAAGCCAGCAAGCCTCACTCCCTCAGGCCAGAGAAGCAGGATGACAGGGGGCTCAGCTCATCACAAACTCACTTTAGGTCCACCTCCTTCAGCCTCAGCCACCTCAAGAGTGTCATTGGGTAAACAGGGTTGATGTGAATACCTACTGAGGCACCCAAGCGACTTGTGGTCAGTCTCCTGGGCTGTGCCCAAATAAGAAGCCTGGACTGGGTTAAAACAGGGATGGAGGGGAGAGAAGGAGCCTAAAGGACCCAAGCTGACCAAGTGCTCACCTGTACTGCCTTGCCCGGTCCATGTATTCATGCTGCTCCATGCCCTGGGAGTCTGCAGCAGACACGTCGATGATGTTGCTTTGGGGGAGGAGACAGAGAGGACATGACAGGTGCTTCCAAAGGGGACAAACAGGACTCATTGTTTGTCCAGACACCAACTGCAGAGCTCAATGTCCCCCATCTGCCCACTAGAGCACGACTGGGCCCGGAAGCACCTCTCCCCAATGGGCCTATCTCATCCCCAAATAGGCTGGGCCCAGCTCCCTTGATCCCAGCCTTTAATATGGATGGAGGAGCTCTGCCTCAGGTTTGGCTCTGTGACACTCACCTGGCTGTCTTGGCAAGGATGGAGGAGAGCAAGGCCTGCTCATCTGTGCGAGCGGAAGGCAGGCTGTGGTAGTTGGGCTCAGCTCCATTGAGGGTTTTGGTTGGGGGACTGCTAGGGTCCAGCAGCAGCTTCCGTTCATCCCGGTCCTAGAAGAGCCCATGGGGAGAAGACAGCCCCAGGACTGCCTTTCCTACCTGCCTTTCCTATGCTCTCTCCTCAGCCCGCTCTGACTTTCAAACACTAAAGTATTTTTATAAGGAATAACCTAGCATTCTGGGAGGCCGAGGTAGGAGGATCACTTGAGCTCAGGAGTTGGAGACCAGCCTGGGCAAGAGCAAAACCCTGTCTCTACTAATAATAGAAAAATTAGCCAGGCGTCATGGTGCATGCCTGTAGTCCTAGCTACTCAGGAGGCTGAGGCAGTAGGATTGCTTGAGCCCAGGAGTTTGAAGTTGCTGTGAGCTAGGTTGATGCCACGGCACTCTAGCCCAGGCGACAGAGTGAAAGAAAATATATATATATATCTCCAATATATATGTATCTAATATATATATATCAAAAATAGGTATATATATTCAAAATATATATATATATCCAAAATATATATATATATCCAAAGTACCCAGCCTTATGGACTGTCAGGTAAGACTTAGTGCCTGTCTGCCCTTGGGAGCTCAGCTAAGTTGGTGGTCTAGGATGAATTAGAGTGGAACCAAACAGTCCTAGAGCCCCTGATTTTTCTGAAGCTCAGACCATGTATTCAGCAATAGTGCTGGAGCTTCAGAAAACAGTCATCCAGCACCTCATAGAGAAAGGGTAACGGAGGCTAGAAGTCATAGGAGGTGGGTGGGAAATTCCACAACAGTAGAGTCTAGAGGGGAACTCAGCGCAAGTCAGGAGCCCAAGAATGGCCCTACTGATCCCTGAGGACCAGGCCTCCCTAGCAAGGATGTCTGGTCCCAAGATGGAAAGGCCCTGATGATTCCAGACACGGCCCCAGGCCCCAAGGGAAAGCAAGCTCAACCTCTCTGTGGCCATTCCTCTGACTATCTCAGGGCAGGAATCCCAGTGCAGCCTCTGGGTCACAGAGTACAAGTGTGTTCCCTTATTGAGGGCACAGTCCCTTCTATTAAGATGTTTATCCTCCTGTCCTCTGTTGTTGTTTTCGTATGTGACTCCTAGAACCAAACTGAGAGCACCTGGTATATCTTGACCTGAGCTGAACAACATGGCTGTTCCCGTTCTTGCCAAGCCACCACACCTCTTTTAATGCAGCCTGAGGAGCCTCTAAATTTTTAGCAGCCCTTTTACTATGAATCTATGCTGATAATCACAACCCCAAGAACTGACCTAAGACCAAACCAAGTCACCCCACTCCTATATAACTATTTCTCCTTGTCCTGTTTCAGTCCTTTCTTCTAATCTATTGTAATCTTTCTGACTTTAACCCTGCCTTGAGCCCATCAGCTGCAAATCCCTGCTGGCTTTGTATCAGCTATAAATTGGATAAGCAGACCTGCTGGGTGCTGGGTATCTTTCTATCCAAGCCATAAAGAGCAAGGGTGCCCAGGACAAAGCCAAGGCTGGGGGCAGTCCTGGCTAGTGCTGACTCACCAACGCTCAGTGCCAGACCACGAGACTTCAATGTTCCAAGCCTATCTCAGTTCCTACCACAGACTTTCCTGCTGCAGGCCCCAGCTCCCCTGCCCACAACTCCATAACTCTCCTTTTAGAGGGCCACTTCCTCCTGCTGTGCCCTAGGCAGGCCCAGCCTTTTGACCTTACTTTTCCTCCTCAAGACTAGGCTGCCCAAGTGTCCTCAGGCAATTTGATCCAGTTCCCAACAGCATGAAACCAAAAGCTGTGGAATTCTGCCCCAACAACTCTAAATTCCCAGACACCCCCCTCCCTCCCTCACACACAGGCTTGGTATTAAAGGGCTACAAAGACAAAATCCTTGCCAAGATGAAACTACGTATCTCTAAGGAAAGCTGGCTCCATAATGAGGCCCGTTTGCCTCCTATGCATCTGTCCTTCCTCCAGCCCCATTTCACACAGATCTTCCTACAGGACAGGACAGTTTCTTCCCTAGCAGGGGTTCTTCAAGAACATGGTTAATGGGCCAGGTGCAGTGGCTCATGCCTGTAATCCTAGCACTCTGGGAAGCCAAGGCGGGAGGATTGCTTGAGGTCAGGAGTTCAAGACCAGCCTGAGCAAAAGCGAGATCCCCCATCTCTACTAAAAATAGAAAAAATTAGCTGGGCAACTAAAAATAGAAACAACAAAAAAAATTAGCTGGGTGTGATGGTGAGCGCCTGTAGTCCTAGCTACTCAGGAGGCTGAGGCAGGAGGATTGCTTGAGCTCAGGAGTCTGAGGTTGCTGTGAGCTAGGCTGAAGCCACAGCACTCTAGCCTGAGCAATAGAGCAATACTCTGTCTCAAAAAAAAAAAAAAATTAAAAAGATGGCTTCTTGGCCTTTTGGCTAAGATCAAGTGAAGAACAAGGTTGTTTTCCTGAGACCTAGACTCTCAGAAGGGGCCAGGCTACCCCTTCAGAGTGGATAAATAACATCATCCCAACTCCAAAGGCGAAGTGGAGCATGGGGTAGGTTTGTCCCTGAGTCAATGTAACCCAAAAGTTAGGGTTTTACCATTTATCCCAGCACAGACACATATGTGGCCTACCCATGATTGGCTACCTGGTCTATGTCCATGGCTGAAACAGACACCTTGGCCCAACAAATAAAGTACATGGCTTGGCATCAAAACACGTAGGTTATGGCACTTCTCAGCTTGGCTAAATCATGGAGCCTCTCTGAACTTTGTGCTTATCTTTGAATAGACATAACCCGTATCTATATGACAGATGTTTGGCAAGAGGCAAACGAGATAACTGTAAAAGCCCTTGGAAATCTGTCATGTGTGGCCCACCTATTTTTATTATAATAAATGGGTAAAGATGAGAGTGGGAGAGGGGCTTTTCCAAGAGCTGAAAGAGGGACTTTGGGATGGTGAATGGTTATGGCCTTTGGTACATGAAGCCTCAAATCACCCAGCACTGACTAAGAACTTTCTCTGGGGGTTAGGAACAGAAGGGAGAGCCCATCAAGGGAAAAGTGGAGATTCAGGAGAACAGCAGAGCCCAGCTCTCCCTTCCAGCTATAAACTGGTATTCCTTTCTCATAAGGCTTCTTGACTCATTCCCTGCAGAAATCCGTATTATACTTTTTTTTTTTTTTTTTTTTGAGACAGAGTCTCACTCTGTTGCCCAGGCTAGAGTGCCATGGCATCAGCCTAGCTCACAGCAACCTCAAACTCCTGGGCTCAAGCAATCCTTCTGCCTTAGCCTCCCAAGTAGCTGGGACTACAGGCATGCGCCACCATGCCTGGCTAATTTTTTCTATATATAGTTTTAGTTGTCCAGCTAATTTCTTTCTTTTTTTTTAGTAGAACAGGGTCTCACTCTTGCTCAGGCTGGTCTCGAACTCCTGATCTCGAGCAATCCTCCCACCTCAGCGTCCCAGAGTGCTAGGATTACAGCCATGAGCCACCTCGACCAGCCCATATTATGTTTTAAGGGACAATTTCCCACTAGGCCACAGCTCTTCCAGTAGGCAGGGTTATTGTCCCCTTCTCTAACAGGTGGGTAAAGTCAGGTACTGGGCATGAAGCAAGGGCATAGGAAATGTGTGTGTTCACTGGATGTTTGGAGAACTGAAGACCAGGAACCACCCTGCCTCCCATACAAACGACATTTTCCTAATCGTAAACCCTTAATCCAAAATACCTTCACTTGCAAAGGAACTACTTCCCAAGTATGAGTTATATAATCTATTTCTGTGACCATCTCCCCCACAAGACTGTGCATTACATGAAACCTTTCTTTCTGTGACCATCTCTCCCACTAGACTGTGAGCTACTTGAAACTTTTGTACTGTCTTTGTGTTTACTACGTGTTGAAATGTAGAACCCAGGTTTACAGGCAATAAAAAAGTGAGTGGCTAAAAAAAAAAAAACAAAAAAAAGATTGGCCAGCAGCTTGATACTTCATCCTTGGAAAGGTGTCCCCTTCTTCAAAGGTGGTCAGGCCAGGCAGGGTAGGGATTAAAGTGTGGAGAGAACTGAGTATGCACCAATGAGAAGAGGGAGAATTTAAAACTGTGCAGGGAGAGGGAGAATTTAAAACTCCCTAACCTAGTCCGAAAGTATTGTTATCTACAGCCAAATTCTCAGGACAGGCACCCCTCTAGCTAGAGAAACCCTTAGGTCCCAAGCAGGGACTGCTCTTATGCAGGCAAACTCAAAACCAAAGGAACTCCCCATCCTCTCTCTTCTCCCCTAATCCAGCCAAAGCTAAACCCGATTTGTTGCGTCCCAAATTCCCACACGTTCCCAGGTCCCCACTGTATCTGTTAAATCTTTCACTAGCCAACTCATGCCACCAACTTGCAGAGTTCTTCTCTGACCCTAGACTAGCAGTGACCTTCCTTCTCCAACCTCAGGGTCTGAAAGGATAGACAAATTCCTGATTCTTCTCAAGACAGACTTAACTCTGAGCCTCAGTTTACCCACCCGTACAATGGATTCGCATAGCCCGCTAATACAAGCACAGAGAAGACACAGGAAGCTGGGAAAGGAGTGTTTTCCAGGGACCCAGGCTGAGGATTTTTGAAAATGTAAAGGTTTGAAGGTAGGAGGAAGTGGAAAGGGTGGGAGCGAGCCGGATAGTCGGCTGTCTCAGGGACTGTGTAGAGACCTGGGGCTTTAACAGCGGCAGGAGCCCGGCTCGGCTACCCTCTGTAATATGTCCCCTCCAGGCCTCCGTACTCAGAGAGCTCTGCAGTCAGACTCTAACTCCTCTGCAGGTTTCGTTCTGGACCCCATGCCCCAGGGTTTTAGCCCTCATTCCCAAGCCCCGCCTGCCGCGGCCGCACCTGGTCCGAGTCCTCGTTCTCGCTGCTGTAGCAGCACCCCATCGCCGGGGTCGGGCAGGGCGCTCAGGCCGAGCCGAGGAGGGACGGCGTCCGTCAGGAGCCCTTCCGGTCACATGACCTGCGACTGCCTCCCGCAAGCAACCACCCGCCCCCTCCCCGCGCCTACCCCATCCTCGAGCCACTTGGCCGCCTCAGCCGATACCCTGTCTTCCGGCCCCGCCCTCTACCGCGTGATCATCGCCAACCAATGGGAAGGTACAACCTGCGTGACCAGACGTGATTCACGTGATGCATGGAAAGGGCGGGGAGGATCACATGACTTCATCACCTAGTGCTAAACTTGAATGCTCACCACCACTGGCGGTAGTGGCCCTGGTGAGTTGTGTTATGTGATCTCATGCTCGCTAGGCCACCTTTCAGAGCCAGTTTGCGAACTGTTATACCAAATGTTGTCATGATATACTCTTTTAAATGCCATGTGAGGGCCCAGTGAGCTCCAATTGGAGGCTGTTAGAGGTAATAGTCTGGGTGCACACAAAACCCAGAATGAGCAACGCCCAGGTTGGGGACACACAGAGGGTGTAGCGCCCAGTGGAGTTGTCAACCTGGGTGAGGTATCTGCGACTTAAGAGGAAGGAGACCATATCCCTTCTTAAGCTGAAGTGCAGTGGAGCTCAATCGAAGTAGAAGAGGTAGAGGCCACCTAGCTGATCTCCTGGCCCTCTGGCGTTTTTCTTCAATCCTGCCTTTTTAGGGCAGCCGTAGTAATCTGACACACAAAACTGACCATCAATTCTTTTATTAAAACTCTCCCATGGCTTGCCTTGGGTCCTGAACACAGGTTTAAGTCTGTCATTCAAGATGGTACAGAGCCTGACACCTGTCTCCCACTCCATGCCATGGGTTGGGGATCAAGGGGAGGTGCTTCACCAGCCACAGGGAAATACTTAGGGTTTCCTGATTGACCTCCTGGACTTTGCCTGGCACACTTGTACCGCCTGGCACACTTGTCTCCCTGCCAGGTTTGCCTACTTCAAGACTCCACACAAATTTTTATATATATATATATATATATATATATATTTTTTTTTTTTTTTTTTTTTTCTTTTTTNTTTTTTTTTTTGAGACAGTCTCACTCTGTTTCCTGAGCTAGAGTGCCCTGGTGTCCCGCTTAGCTCACAGCAACCTCAAACTGCTGGGCTCAGGCAATCCTCCTGCCTCAGCCTCTGGAGCTGGGACTACAGGCACGCACCACCACACCCGGCTAATTTTTTCTATTTTTAGCTTCCCAGCTAATTTTGTTTCTATTTTTAGTAGAGATGGGTCTCCTTCTTGCTCAGGCTAGTCTTGAACTCCTGAGCTGAAGCCATCCTCAGGCCTCACCCTACCAGAGTGCTAGGATTACAGGTGTGAGCCACTTCACCTGGCCAAATAATCTTTCTGATTGCCTTCTCTGACCCCATTCTTTAGGCATCTCCAGCTTCCTGTGCTTAATCCTAATCTAGTGCTGATTCAGTCACTTATTGAATCAACAAATATTTACTGAGTGTCTACTATGTGCCACACACCATTCTATCTGGATATGTAGCAATTCACAAAACAGCCAAAGTCCCTGTGTTCATGGAACATCGAATAATCACACTAAATTGTATTCTCTATTTCTGAGTCAGTCTCTTCTACCAATCTTGGAGTTACTAGAGGAAAGGGACAGGTTCTGACTCTTCTATGTGACCCAAGCCCTGACACTTGCTTAGAGAAACTTGAATTTTAAATTAATGAGTAAATTATAGTCTCTGCATCACCTCGACTGACACCATGCCCCATGTCTCCTCCAAGGGTTTGGAGGAAAGATTACCAGATCTAATAACTCTTATTAGCTCTCAAATCAAGACCCTGGAGTTCTGTAAGGCTTTTGAGAGCTCTGAAGGGTACGAGGCAGCTCCAGCTTGTCCCTGGGACTGGTAACTTGAACTGAACATCTCAGGTAGCAGCAGCAGCTTCAACATCAATAATTGAAAGCAGGTCCAGCCTTCTGCCTCAGGGTTATTCCCCCTCCTGTCCTGTGCTCTGGTCTTCCCTAAGCAGGAGCCTACCGCCCAGGTAAGCAGGGCCCCTGAGTGTGGGTTAAGCGCAGCAGTTCAGGCCCGCTGCGTCACTCACCTATTTACACTCTCATCTTTCATTTTTAGTCACCACCAGAGTATTTGCAAGGAGGCCTGAAAGGAGGTCAGATCTGGAGGAGGGAGGAGGATGGTCCAGGACATGGTAGAGGGAACCCATCCCCCCATAGGGGACCTTGGAGAACAGGACTGAGTGGGAGGAAAAGTGTATGCTGTGTGTTTTATGTGTATACACACTTGTGAAGGGAATTCTGAGTGAGCACTGGGGAAGAGGGTAATACAAGAAAGATTAGATAGGACTGGAGAGTTATGACAGAATCAAGGATGCTTCCCTCCCCCACAGAATAGAGGCGGAGTCCTCAGGTGGGAAAAAGAGCAGCTCACCCTTACACCCGATGGAATGTTGTGATTGCCTTTTACTGAGGCAGAGCATGGTGACATTGAAGGGGTTTCTGGCTAAAAAGCTGTGCTCTTTTACTGTATAGCAATAAGTCAGAGGAGACCAAGCAGGCAGGGGGTAGAGTAGGGAGAAGATATCCCAGAGGGGAACTAGTAAAAGGGGTCCTAAAGAGGAGTGACTTCAGGGATGAGGGGAAGCAAGTTGGGGGAGCAATACAAAGATGGGACCAGGAAGAGGTGGTTTGGGGTCAGGCACTAAACATGGACAGTATGGAGACCTTGAAAGTACGTGGGCTTGGAATCATACCAACCTGGATTCAAATCCCAGTTCTGCTGTGTGGCTCTGGACTAAAGTCAACCTTTCTGAGCCATGGTTGGTAATATATAAGGACAATAATTGCTACTGGTAAGGGCTGCACAAATGACAGGTAAATGGTGGGTGTGGGTTTCCCTCCCTGCCTCCCTGCACCCAGGCCCAGGTAGAGACCATGTCCCCAGCCATTGCTCTGGCCTTCCTGCCACTGGTGGTGACATTGCTGGTGCGGTACCGGCACTACTTCCGACTGCTGGTACGCACAGTCTTGCTGCGAAGCCTCCGAGACTGCCTGTCAGGGCTGCGGATCGAGGAGCGGGCCTTCAGTTATGTGCTTACCCATGCCCTGCCTGGTGACCCCAGTCACATCCTCACCACTCTGGACCACTGGAGCAGCCACTGCGAGTACCTGAGCCACATGGGACCTGTCAAAGGTCAGTGTTCCCTAGCCTTCTGCTCCAGGAAGTACCCACAACATGGTGAAGGAAGATCTGGGATGTGTTGCTGCCCTACTGGGTGAATTGGGCAGATTCTTGATCCTCTTTGGTTCTCTTTTTTTCTCATCTGGAAATGAGGGGCCTAGACTAAGTCATTCATTCATCCAATAAACATTTATTGCCACCCCTTTTGTACCAGGAATGTGCCAGGTCCTAGGGGAGGAGGTAGAGACCACAGAAGTGGGATGATTGCTTGAACTCAAGAGTTCAAGACCACCCTGAGCAACAGCAACATCCTGTATCTCTACTAAAAATAGAAAAAAATTAGCCAGGCATGGTAGTACATGCCTATAGTCTCAACTACTCAAGAGGCTGAGGCAGGAGGATCACTTGAGCCCAGGAGTTTGAGGACACAACTGCACTCTAGCCCAGGCAACAGAATGAGACTCTATCTCAAAAAGAAAAGAAAAAAATATTCAATGAACAATAAAGGAGGAGGATGTGAAATTGGAAGTTCTAACAGGATTCTCAGGAGCCTAGAAGATGGAGTAGTTGTTTTTGCCTGGGCCCTCCTGAAGAAAACAACATTGCAACTGAACTGAGACTAGGATTAGTTTTTGAGTTGGCCAGGCAGATGGAGATGGGGATGGGGAAGGGCAAGTGAGCCACACAACAAACGTGGCATGAAGGAATGAGACAGCATGGTTGATTCTGGGCATAGTTGTTTAGGATGGCTGCAATACAAATCACAGGTGGGAAGACTTGAGAGCTAAAGCTGGAAAGGTAGGCTAGGATCAGGTCCAAGGTCCTGAATGCCAGGCAGAAGATCCCAAATTCAATCCCAAAGGCCTTTAGAATCATAGAAGCCAGGGAGTAATACGGTCAGATTTGTTAGAAAGATTCCTAGTGGCTGGTGTGAAGACTACACTGGAGGCAGAGGTACCTGTGGGGCAGCTGGGGCTGTGGTCTGAGAAAGATGAGACAACAGCTGGTTGGGAGCTGCAGTGAGGCAGGAGTGGGCATTTGAGATCTCTTTCTATCATGGGCTTTGCATCCATCTCCCCTCATAGGTCAGATCCTGATGCGGCTGGTGGAGGAGAAGACCCCTGCTTGTGTGCTGGAGCTAGGCACCTACTGCGGATACTCCACCCTGCTTATTGCCCGTGCCCTGCCCCCTGGGGGCCGCCTTCTCACTGTGGAGCGAGACCCTCGCACAGCAGCAGTTGCTGAAAAAATCATCCGCCTGGCTGGCTTCGACGAGCACACGGTCAGCCTCCCCATGTCCCCAACTCTAATCTCTCCTGTCACCCTAGACCTTGCCCCAGCCAGACCTCCCTTATGAGGGACTCCCATCTAAGCAAATGGAAGCAGCTCCACATAAGGGACTGTGATCCTGGATGGTGTGTGAGCTCCAACCCTCCTGCCCCAAATCATTTGCACATATTTTCTGCTGGAGGACAAAGAAACTAAAAGGAAGGTCTCAGGAACCCAGCTAATCTAGGTCCAAATCTTTGCCTCTTGTTAGCTGTGTGACCTTAGACAAAGCATACATCCTCTGAACCTCAGGGTTTTTTTGAGAAAGTCTCATTCTGTTGCCCAGGAGGGAGTGCAGTGGCATGCAGTAGCATCATCATAGCTTACTGCAACCTCCAACTCCTGGGCTCAAGTGATCCTCCTGCCTCAGCCTCCCAAGTAGCTGGAACTGTAGGCACTCACCATGATGCCTGGCTAACTTTTCTATTTTTTAGTAGAGACAAGGTCTCGCTCTTGCTCCGGCTTGTCTCAAATTCCTGAGTTCAAGCCCTCCTCCTGTCCTGGCCTCCCAGAGTGCTAGGATTACAGGTGTGAGCCACCACACCCGGCCAGAATCTCAGCTTCTTCATGAGCAGAATGGATATCATAAAACTGATCCTGACTTCTTGGGTTCTGAGGGACCTAAGGCAGGGCCTGGCATGAAGTAAGCCAGATACTGGTGGGGTCTGGAGTGAGAGAACAATCCCTCCCACCCTCACTTCCATTCCATCTCCACCCCTACAGGTGGAGCTCATTGTGGGCAGCTCAGAGGAGGTGATCCCACGCCTACGCACCCAGCACCAGCTGAGTCGTGCAGACCTGGTGCTCCTGGCACACCGGCCCCGATATTACCTGCGGGACCTGCAGCTGCTGGAGGCCCATGCCCTACTGCCAGCTGGTGCCACTGTGTTAGCTGACCATGTGCTTTTCCCTGGTGCACCCCGGTTCTTGCAGTACACCAAGAGCTGTGGCCGTTACCACTGCCGCATCCACCACACTGGCCTCCCAGACTTCCCCGCCATCAAGGATGGCATAGCCCAGCTCACTTATGCTGGACCTGGCTGAGGTCCAGGTCCAGGGGTACTTACTGATGTCTCCCTTCCCCCTTAAGCAAGGACCTCAGAACATCCCCTCCCCTCCCTGTTTGGGACCTGCTGGGATCAGGGCTGGAGAGGCCCTCTTCCCACCTCTGCCCCCTTCTGGCCTCCACACTGACCTGAAGCTTCAAATTCTCTCAGGCTGCTTGGTCTCACTGGTCTTCCTCCTTCCAGAGAGAGCCATGGACTGACAGTTAAGAGCCTGAGCTTTTAACCCAGCTATGTCACTGATTTGCTGGGTGACTCCAAGGGAGTCCTTGCCCTGCTCTGAGATTTAATCCATTCTCTTAACACTAACGAAGCTGGCTGGGAGAGCTTCTGGGACTCTCAGCTCTAGGCCTCAGAAAGCCTGCCCTCCCCAGCCCATGCTATTTTGGGTGGGATCAGAGGAAATAGTAGACAATGAGTCAGAGGTCCTGCAGAAATAACTGGGTGCAAGCTGGGCCAGAGAAAATGGCATAGGAGCCTGGGTCTAAGACCAGGGACACCCTGGCTTTCCCTAGCCCTGGCCCACCTGGCCAATTTGGTAGGTTTGCCTGATGTCCCTTGAGTGCCCTCTCCCCAAAGTCCAAGATACTAGAATCCTCTGGGTCCCACCAACAAATAGGGAATAGACATGGGGGAAGAAAAATCACTCTTGTGTCTTTATTAAAGAGTTAGAAAGCAACCAGACCTGGCAACCGAGGGGTGAGGTACTGGCCAAAAAGGTGGAGTGGGCTCAGGCCTTGGGGATTCAAGAGCAAACTGATAGCCTGGGAGGTGCCAAGGAGACCATGGCAGCAGCTGAGGAGGTACCCAAGGGCACTTTCAGGCACTGGGGCTATCAGCTGGTTCTGTGGGGCAGGGGAGGGGGGGTGCAGGGTAGGTTGGGCTGGCCTGGAATCTCCCTGAGGCCACCCTGCTTTGTCTACCTAGATCATCCACTGGTCCTGATCCTGTTCGTTGCCTTCCATGTCCACCTGGAGAGGAGGCTGGGTGTGGGTGGGGAGGGGCCTCAGCCAGCCTCAGCCCCAGATTCTGCCCCTGGCTGGATCCAGGGTTTCTGTACCCCTTGGCCATTGATTAGGTCAGGGGCAGGGGTCCAGGAACAGAGGCCCTCCCCCACACTCCCACCTACCTCATTGACCTCTCCATCATCAGGTGACTCATTGTAGTCATTCATCTCGTCCATGTCCTGCATGTCTTCATCATCCTCTGAGTCTTCTTCACTATCCTCATCGTCTTCATCATCCTCCTCTTCTTCATCATCATAGTGCTGGTAGGGCAGGGGAGAGCCTGTAAGTTCTACAGGCCTGCCTGGACCAATTCAAGACTTGGCCCACTTGGAACCTCTTTTTGCAGTCAATAAATGACCCCCTACTTCCCAATCCTGCCCTCCTTGAATCTAGCAGGCTGGTGCATGTTCTGCAGGACTTTAGTGCTAGGCCCAATGCCTGCCCCCTTTAGTTCCTCTTTCTGGTATCTTCCCAGAGCTGAGAGTCATAATTGCTTTCTGGGTCTAAGGCAGAATATTCAGAATTAGAGAAGAACCTTGGTCCACCCTGGGCCCCACACAGGCCCCACCTGCTGGAGCCACTCACCTCTGAAGCTGGCTTGCCAATAGGAACCAGGTTGTTGTCTTTCTCTGCGATGCTTTGGAGCTGTAGGCAAAGAGGGGAAGGAACATAGTGGGGCCCAAGCAGGGCGGGTCAGGGTCATGGGACTAGACCACTCTGTTCCCAAGAAGACCCCAAGTGTGGGGGAGAAGCTTCCTCCCAGTTCTCAGGAAGATCCTTTTCTCTCCTTATGTTATCTGCCACTTACTTATGAACTTGATCCAACTACTTACACTGTCAAGGCCTTGCTTTTCTCATATAATTATGGTGAGGGTGAAGTGAGAGACTTACCAGCCTAGAACATGGTGTTGGTTAGGTCTTCAATAAATACTCAAAATTATTATTTCCTATGCTTTAGGGAAAAGAGCTTGGGCTGTGTCAGGAGACTGGGCTCTAATCTGTCCCAGAAGTCCCATAGTCACCCAGCAAATTAGGGTACCATAAGGATGAAGACCTTGGCCCCCAGGCTCCTACGCTGATTATTCCCAGCTCTGGGCAAAAAGCTCTTCCAGGGCAGGTCTTCAGAGTAAGGCTGGGTCATGGCTCTCTGAAGGGAACTGTCTTGATCGTGCTGTGTTAGGTCCTCACTCACCCAGGCCTGATGCTGCTGTTCCTGCTGCTGCAGCTCTGTCTCCTCCACACAGGGTCGATCCAGATTAAACCATAGTGTCTCGGTCACACGGGGGAAGAGTGAGGGGAACAAGGTGGTCATGGCTCCTAGACTGGGGGAAAGGGTCAGGTGAATGTGTTTTGGTTTGGTTTTTATTTGGTTGCAATTTGATTTAGGGACAGGCTAGAATGGAAGGTATCAGGGAAGCAGGCCTTCCCTCTAGGAATCAGACAGACCTGGCTTGAGTCTGGCTCCACCACTTACTAGCTGACCTTGGCCAAGTCACTTAACCTCTTTGGGCCTCAGTTTCCTCATCTGTAAAATGGGGATAATAACAATTATACTACTCTCAAAGTTATTCTGCTAATTAAGTAAATTAATGGATAAACTGTTTATAGGCAGGGAAGGAAGAGTATGGGAGCCAAATGAAAAATAGGAATCCAGAATGCAGACTGGCATTATGAAATCATACAAAATTAGAGGTAGCAAGGCTCTACTGAAATTATCTCTACTTCCTCTAAACACTAAAACCTGCTTTTTGCCCCTTTCTGATGGCCCATACTTTGTTCACCCAGTGTCAGAAATAATAGGACATTAACCACCTCTGTCATGGATCACAGCCAAATTTGGGGATGGGGCATGTAGCATGTGCAAGCAGGGTTCTGTAAGACATTCTAGAAGACATAAGTCAATGGATAAATAAATAGATGGAAAACCTGAATGGATGAAATAACATGTAAGAGACCAAGCAAAATCAGCTTTGACTCCTGGGCTGAGGGAGATGACCAGGAAAGGAAGGTCCCAGAGAATCTGAATTAAAACCCCTGAGCTCACAGACAGGAAAACTGAGGCCCAGCAACAGGCAGAGACTGGCTTTAGGTCACACATTGAGTCGGGGCTTAGAACTTCAGCGCGAAAAGGGATCCAGGCCGGGCACTAGAATTGATGAGCAGAAGGAAAAGATCTGTGTCTGGTCCCGCTTTTGTCCTAACTTATTTGACCGACCCAGGGCCAGCCACTGCCCTTCCCTGGGCCTCAGCTTCCCAGCTGGTATAACCGGTAGAAGAGCATCCACTCTCACGTCCGAGAAGTACTGACAGGCCAGAGATCTCTGTTTCGAAAGCCTAACCCACTGCCGCCGATTCTTTGCTCATTACTATAATGACCGTGCGCTTGACCAACAGGAAGAAGGCAGGGGCGGGACTCGGACAGAAAATTGCCCTTATAGGGTTGCTAATCGCGAAAGGAGCGCGGCATGGGTAGGGCCAATTAACTGAAAGAAATGCTGGGTGACAGGAAGTGACACCAATGAATGACGGATCTCGTGTGACGGGGTGGGGCTTAGTCTCGAGGAAGCGGCCAATGAACTGGAGCTCTTTAAGCGTGAAGGACTCTGAACATGGAGCTCCTGAGGAGGCGGGTCAAAGGAACTGGGTTTCTCTGGGGAAAGGAGGAAAGAAAGAGCAAGGAGACAGCCGCAGGTTTGCTTCTGTACTTACCGCGCCGGCAGCCGGCAGCCGGCGGCGACCCGGAAGCGCTTCTCTCAGCCTGAGCGGAAGGACCCACCAGAATCCGGGACTCACTAAACGCATGCGTCCTTGGTCTCCTTTTGTTTCCCGCTCCCGCCCACCATACCGGATGTGACGTTAGACACACCTTAGTCACGTTGTCGGGGAAGGAAATGTGCTGCAGCTACCTATCGGCCCCGCCCTGAGTCTCAGCCAATCGGGCTTTCCATTCTGGCCCCGCCGCTCAGTCCCCAGGCAATTTTTGCTCATTAACCCTTTCTGAAAAAGAGCTAACGGCAACCTGCGTTAGTACTAGGGCTGTTTGTCCTGCTGAGTCCCAGGAAAGTTAATCTGCTCCTTGGAATTGCTGGTTGATTTTATGCCCCTCCTATCTGCGCTCTCTCAGCCTCAGTTTCTGGTTTGAGCACATTCATTCTTTTATCTATGCCTTGAACAAAAATATTTGCGTTCGTAGTCCAGGCTCTACAGAAGCTGGGGATAAATAAATGAACATGGTCGCTTCCCCCAACGATCTCCACAGTCCTCACAGACCCTGAAGACCAGGGTGAACTCACTGGTCTCTTAAGGTTGCCTGTCCAGTTCTGACATTGGAGATTATGTACAGACCTGAGTGACTAGTCAGCCTCAAGCACAGAATACTGCCGCTGGGAAACTTAGCTGCCCTCCCCAGACCTGGGCCATATCTGCTTAGAGATCAGCCTTGCATACAAGCACAAAATGCTTCTTGGCATTAGAAAATAAAAAATTAAAAAAAAAAAGATCAGCCTTGTGGCTTCTCCCACCCCTTTGCTGTTGCCTCTGTTCTAATAATCTTTGCCTCAGCCTTCCCTTCAGGGATCCTCATGCCTTCTGGCAACAGAGGTTCTTCAAACCCAAATCCCATCAGGCTCCATCACCTCCCAGCCTCTTCAGGGCCAACATTCATCCACAGTTGCACTCTTGTCCCGACCAAGTGTATGAATTTTGGCGAGTCCTTTTCCTCTGTCTGTACTATTTCTTCTTGAACAGGCATCATAATCTCTGCCCAGCCTTCCTTCTATCCTGGGGTCTGGTGAAGATTGGATGAAGTAACAGCTGTTCAAGAAGTAGTGTATTGTACATTTTGAATGTGATTAGGTTGCCAAGCAGCTCTGCTTATTATAAAGTTTTTCATTAAAGAGTAAAATTTGTCTCCTGGAAATGTCTATTGTTTTCATTCATTCATTCAACAAATATCTACCGAATGCCTTAGTATATGTCTGTCACTATCCTAAGTAGTGGGTATGTAACAGTGAACAAGGCAAACCAGAAAGTCCCTCTCTTTGGGCACCTTCGTCCAGCTTCCATTCTAATAAGAGAGATAAAGAAGACTGATACTCACGCCTGTAATCCTAGCACTCTGGGAGGCCAAGGCGGGCGGATTGCTCAAGGTCAGGAGTTCCAAACCAGCCTGAGCAAGAGCCAGACCCAGGCTCTACTATAAATAGAAAGAAATTAATTGGCCAACTAATATATATAGAAAAAAATTAGCCGGGCATGGTGGCACATGCCTGTAGTCCCAGCTACTCGGGAGGCTGAGGCAGGAGGATTGCTTGAGCCCAGGAGATTGAGGTTGCTGTGGGCTAGGCTGACGCCATGGCACTCACTCTAGCCTGGGCAACAGAGTGAGACTCTGTCTCAAAAAAAAAAGTAGATAAATAAAATTTTTAGTTTTAAAACTGTGGTAAATACTGAGGAGAAAAGAATGGCGTGGCCACTTGGCTCTGGGTGGCCAATGATGAGAACTGCGGCATCTGCATTTAACGGCTGCTGTCCCGACTGTAAGGTGCCCTGCGACGACTGCCCACTGGTGTGGGGCTGGTGCTTGGGCTGCTTCCACATGCACTGCATCCTCAAGTGGCGGCACGCGCAGCAGGCCCAGCAGCACTGCCCCTTGTGCCTCCAGGAGTGGAAGTTCAAGGAGTGAGGGCTCTTGCCCCAGTGGCTCGGCCTCCCCACATGGCATCCTGAGAAGGTCTTCCTGATGGGACCGGTGTGGGGACCTATGACAGAGCTGGGAAAAGGACCAGAGCTGCATCTGTTTTTCCATCACAATGTTGATACTTTTATCCAATAAGTAAAACTCATTAAACTACTGGAACCTTGAAAAAAAAAAAAAAAAGAAATACAACATTGGCAGGGGAAGTGGTTTATTTTATTTTTAATTTTTTATTTCTCTTATTATTAATTTCACAGGTAGAAAGAAGTGTTTTGTTTTAGATTGAGGGGCCAAGGAAGTCACTGGGAAGGTGACTTTGAGTAAAGATCTGAAGGAAGAGAAAGAGGATATTTGGGGAAAAGCATTTCAGGGAGAGAGCACAGCAAGTGCATAGGGCCTAGAATGGCTGGAGCACAGCATCCTATGGGCAGAGTAGTCAAAGATGGCAACAGAGAGGAGCCAGATAGATACGGCCTTGCAGGTCATAGAAAGGCTTTTACACCATGTTGGGGCACCAGTGGAGGGTTGTGAGCAAAGGATCTGCACAATCCAATTCACATTTTGACAGAGAGACTCTGGTTATTCTGTGAAGAATAGACTCGGAGGGACAGTGGCAGAAGTATGGAGACCCATTGGAAGCCTATTATAATAATCCAGAGGTAGTAGAGGAGAAGTGGTTGAATTTTGAATATATTTAGAAGGTAGAGACAACAAGGTTTGCTGACAGATTGGATGTAGAGTATGAGAGGAAGAAAGGAGCCAAAATTTTTGGCCTAAACAACTGGAAGATTGGTGTTGATAGTTTTTGAGTTGTGAAAGACTGGGGAGACGATTTTGGGGGAAGGCGGGGGTGAATATCTGGAACGCAGTTTGGGGTGTGTTAAGTTTGAGATACCCATTAGAGTAGGGACGTTAAGGAAGCAGGAAGGTCAATGGGTCTGCAGGTCAGGGGAGAGATCTGGGCTGAATATATCAATTTAGGATTCATCAGCACATAGATGGTGTTTAAAGCCATGAGACTGGATGAGATCACCAAGGGAGTGAGTGTAGACCAAAAAGTTTCTTCTAATATTCCGAATTTGAGGAAACTAGGAGAAGCAGCAAACCAGATGGGGATAAAAAAGCAGCAAACTAGATGGCCAAAAAGATAAGTAGAGAGCAGGTGAGTTGGTGGTATCCTGGAAGCCAAGTAAAGAATGGTATTAGGAAGGAGGAAGAGATATATTGCAGCCTAGTTCTATACAAAATTGTGTTCCTATTTGTTTCCCCAGCAGACCATGAGCTCCTTGAGAGCAAGGACTGAATGATTTCCATGTCCCCAAGGCCCAGCCAGACCTTCTGGATTCCTCATCTGTTCCTCCTGTGACCTATATCTCCATCAGTCTCTCTTCCTGCTTCTTTTTTTTAACAGGATCCCTACCTAAGGCACCTGTGCCTCCCATCCTTCATGATAGCTCTAGCCTGCTGGAAATTCCCCAGTAACCTAGAATTGCTTTCCAAGGTCCTCAGCCATGTTCAACAAGTTATGGTGACTGGTTAGCAGGTGACATTTATTGAGTGCCAACTGAGTGCCAGACACCTTGCTAGGCCCTGGAGACAGAAAGCAGAAATAGTTCCTGCCCTAAAGAAAAATATAGTCCAGTAAGAACTAAAATAATTAAAGACAATTATAGTGGAAGGTAGTAAATGTTAAAACCAATGTATGTAGACAGTATTGCAGGAGCACAGAGGAGGAGGAGATGAAAAGATTCTGGACAAACTAAGTTTCGACTTTGATCTAGAGAAGGAAACATTTGAGTGGGCCTTGAGGAATGAGTAGAAGTTAAGGCTACTGGTAGACAAATGGGAAAATGGGGTATACAAGGAGACATATTATATTCAAGATCACGGAATTGACTGGGTGCAGTGGCTTGTGCCTGTAATCCTAGCACTTTAGGATGCTGAGGTTGGAGGATCACTTGAGGCCAGGAGTTCATAGCAAAAACGCTACAAAAAATAGAAAAATTAGTGGGGTGTGGTAGTGCACACCTATAGTCCCAGCTATATGGGAGATGGGAGGCAGGAGGATTTCTTGAGCCCAGGAGTTTGATGTTGCAGTGAGCTATGATGATGACACTGCACTCTATCCTGGGTGGCTGAGTGAAACCTGGTCTCAAAAGAAAAAAAAAAAAAGCATGGAAATTGAAAGTAGATGATATGTCTGGAGAACAATGAAAATCCATTTGGACAGAACTAGATGTCTGAGGATGGAGAGAGAGATGAGAAAGAACATTAAGGTACCCAGATGGGGAAGGGCCTTGGTGGCCTTGACATGGAGCAGATGGGATGGAAGACAGACATCTTGGGTCTCACGTTGGCCTTATGGTTGACTTGTTGGGGACCCCGTGTGGGCACCCCCCATTCTCAATAATCTATTTTCTCTAATGTAATATTTTTTCTTTTCTTTTCTTCTTCCTTTCTTAATTTTTATTAATTTTTTTTGATCATTTTTTTAAATCTTTTTTTTGAGATAGAGTCTTGCTCTGTTACCCAGGCTAGAGTGCTGTGGTTTCAGCTTGGCTCACAGCAACCTCAAACTCCTGAGCTCAAGCAATCCTACTGCCTCAGCCTTCCAGACTCCTAGGATTACAGGAGTGAGCAACTGCGCCCAGCCTCTTTTTTCTTTTCTTTCTTCTAACATAATATCCTAATCATGTCTCCAGCTCTGATGTGAGCCCCTGGAAGGGATTCCCTTGGCCTGGCCCTTTCTGTCCTGAATTTTATCTGCCACTTCTTTGTGTTTTACACAAACCAGGGCCTAGGAACTAAAAGCGGGGCCAGATGGGAATTTCCCAAGAAAAAAAAAGAGTCCATAGGCTGGAGACAGAAACCCATGACTCCATGCAGAGAGTTCTCCAGGATTCAGGAAGGGCCAGAGCTGATTGGTGTGAATTTATTGCCAGCAATAGCTGCTTACACATTCCTTCCACAAGCCTCAAGGAACATGGCTGGCCCTGGTAGGGGACACAGGAGAGTGTCATAGCCACCATCTTTCATATATACAGAGGTATGGTTGGTCTCCAGAGGGCTTTCACACTCATAGTTTCCTCTTGTTTTTATTTATTTATTTATTTTTTGAGACAGAGTCTCGCTTTGCTGCCCAGGCTAGAGTGAGTGCCGTGGCATCAGCCTAGCTCACAGCAACCTCAAACTCCTGGGCTCAAGCAATCCTCCTGCCTCAGCCTCCCAAATAGCTGGAACTACAGGCATGTGCCACCATGCCCGGCTAATTTTTTCTATATATATTAGTTGGCCAATTAATTTCTATTTATAGTAGAGCAGGGGTCTGGCTCTTGCTCAGGCTGGTTTGGAACTCCTGACCTTGAGCAATCCACCCGCTTCGGCCTCCCAGAGTGCTAGGATTACTCATAGTTTCCTCTTGTTGACCTAAAATAAATGACTGAGGCAAAATCATAATCAATGGAGGTTTATTGAGGCGAAATTGAGGACGTGCCTGGAAAAACACAAACCACAGACAGATCTGTGGCTGTTTTTTTTGAAAGGGAATTTGAAAATTTCAACATTTTAAAGGCATGGGGTGGGGGAACGGCAGGGGGTGGTGAGAGAAAATGGTTACATTTTTGCCAGCCCCAAGGAAATCTACGTTGTATATAAGATAAGGTGAATGTTAGAAGAGAAAAGGGGAGTGAAGGAAGCATCAATTATCTAGATGTCCTTGGGTAATGGAAGAATGTTTGACCAGTCTTGTCTCTGTTTAGTTGTCTGTGAAGTTAAATTTGTAATTCATTATTAGTGTGGAATCCAACAGACTTTAGTTTGGGGAGTTAGACATAGACTGTGGACCTAAAGTTGCAATTTGTATGTCATTGTTTATGGGAGATTAGCAAGGAACTGCTTTAATGAATGATCTGTTGGGTGGACTCTCTTATCCTCACTCACCTGCAGCCCTGAGAATTCTGCCCGCATTTAGCAGAGGAGGAATCTGAGGTCAGGAATGTGAAGTGGCTTGTCTGAACTGAAGCTGCCACACAAGAATGTCCACCTTGCATTCATTCCACAAAGCTTTCTTATGGGCTAGTGTGTGCTTGGTGGTAGGGACCCACAGAGGAATCATATCTGAGTCCCAATCTGCTGCAAGTTCCCAGTCTGGTATGCTATGTATAAAGCTGGGCGCAGTGGCTCACACCTGTAACCCCAGCACTTTGGGAGACCAAGGCGAGAGGATCACTTGCAGCCAGGAGTTCGAGACCAGCCTGGGTAACAGCAAGACCCTCATGTCCAAACACACACACAAAAAAAAGCCAGGCATGGTGGCATGTGCCTGGAGTCCCAGCTATTTGGGAGGCTGAGGCGGGAGGATGGCTTGAGTCTAGGAGTTTGAGGCTGCAGTGAGCTATGATGACACCATTGCACTCTAGTCTGGGGAACAGAGCAAGACCCTATCTCAAAACAAAAAACAAAAAAATGCAAATCATTAGATTAGGCCCTGGAGGGCAGATCTCTTTGTGATTCATCTCTATTTTCCCAGCACCTAGCATAGTGCTTGGCGCTGAGAAGCCAGTCTGTTTGTGGCTATATGTAAATGTTTGTATGTGTTGGTTTCCTTCCGTCTAATGGAATTTAATTATGGTTCATGTGATGAATGTTATAATGCTGTGGTCCCCAACCCCTGGGCCACGGAACAGTACCGGTCTGGGGCCTGTTAGGAACTGGGCAGCACGGCAGGAGGTGATGGGTGAACAAGTGAAGCTTCTCTGTATTTACAGCTGCTCCCCATCGCTGGTAACGCTGCGTAAGCTCCACCTCCGCTCAGATCAGTGGCAGCATTAGATTCTCCTATGAGCCCAAACCCTACTGTAAACTGCACATGCGAGGGGTCTAGATTGCCCGCTCCTTATGAGACTCTAATGCCTGATGATCTGAGGTGGAGCTGAGGCAGTGATGCTAGCTCTGGGGAGCGGCTGCAAATACAGATTGTCATTAGCAGAGAGGTTTGACTGCACAATAAATGTAATGCCCTTGAATCATCCCCAAACCATCCCCCCATTCCGCATCCATGGAAATATTGTCTACTGTGAAACTGGCCCCTGGTGCCAAAAAGGTTGGGGACTGTTGGTATAATGGTGATGGGTTCTGAGAAAAGAACAGTGGAAACATTAAGAGAAGGGCAGTGTGTGTGTCGGGGACGGGTGAGGGGGTGGTTTGACAAGGCCCCCCAGAGGAGATGAGAGGAGGAGTCAGGAAAGGACACTCTAGTCAAAAGCAGGCAGCTTATGCAAGAGCACAGGAGCCTGGGAGAGTGAGGTGTGCCTAGGGTGTGGGGTTAACCGAGAGCCTGCTGTGTGGATGTCTTGGTGACGGGCACTGTGAGAGAAACAGAACCAGGAGACATTGCCCTGTCCTCAAAGGGTGACATACATCCTTCGAGGAGGACAGGGAGATGTTGAGAAAGGCTTCCTTGAGCAGGTGAGACTTCAGCTGGGTCTGAGGGATGTTTCATAGTCAAGAGAGTCAGGGAGAAGGAGGAAAGAGCACACCTTCTGGGGGGGAGGGGCCCCCAGGACAGGTGCTGGGGTGCAGGGGAATGAGGAGAAGGCCCGGGCAGGAGAGCCTGGTGTGTGGAGGGCAGGATGAGGCGGGCAGAGAGCCGCCCTGGATGGGCTGGCTGAGGAAGCACACCTTAGCCTCAGGTTCGAGGTTTGTTTTACCTCAGGGTCATGCAACACCTCATTTATTTTCTGTCATTGAGGCCTCTCTGGACATGACTCAAGGTTCAGGATGGATAGAGGAGTTAGAAGGGGTCTCTGGATTCTCTTCCAATTCCCTAAAAAGCCAGCCTCAGGAGGGTGCTCCAGCTGGGCCCCTATTTGCATGGTGGGTTTGCATATATTTGCTTATTGCAACTAAGGTTTCCTCACTCTGACCAAAGCAAAAATAGAGAGTGGGAAGAGAGACCGTCTCTGTTGGAAGCAAAGGCTGAAGAGACACGAACCTACACAAACATGCACACACTCTCACCACTGCACAGAGGTGTAGGCAGAATAGAGACTCCCCAAAGATGTCCGGGTCCTAATCCTAGATCTGTGACTATGTTAGCTTACATGGCGGAAGGGACTTTGCAGGTCTGCTTAAGGTTAAGGACTTTGAGATGGGGAGAGTATCCTGAGTGTCCAGGTCGGCCCAATCTATTTATTAATACACTAGTCCCTAAAATTGGGGAAGCTTTCCCCACTGTGGTGAGAAAACAAGATGTGACAAAGGAAGAAGGAACAGGGATGTACATGGCTAGCTTTGAAGGTAGAGGAAGGGGCCATGAGCCAAGGAAGGCAGGAGGCCTCTAGAAGCCAGGAAAGGACACGAGACCTGCTGATCCCTTGATTTTAGTCCTCTGAGACCCATGTTATACTTGTAAGTTAATAAGTTTGTGTTGTTTTAAACCACTAAACTTGTGGTAATTTGTTACAGCACCAACAGAAACCTAACGCACAAGGCAGTGAGAAACCTAATGCACTGGCCGGGTGTGGTGGCGCGTGCCTGTAGTCCCATCTACTTGGGAGGCTGGAGAGGCAGAAGGATCGCTTGAGCCCAGGAGCTGGAGTCTGCAGTGAGCCTCGATCCACTGCTTCCTCCTCATTCCAGCTACATTCCAGCTACAAGTTCCTTCCTGCCACTGTCCCTTCTGCTTTCAGCCCCCAGGGCCAGGTTCATTTTGCCAAGATTCACTTAGTCCAAACTGAAGCAGAAAGACACAACAATCAGAGGTGGCCTCCAGAGATTTTCCTGGCCCATACCACCACCTCGCCCTTTACTCAACATCCTCCCATTCATCCAGACAACAAATATTTACTGAGCGCTCACTATGCGCCAGGCACCATTCTAAGCACTCCAGAGTCCTGATGTCCCAAAGTCCTGCAGCGGCACCAGCCAGTACTTCTCCCCAGCTTCTCCGTCTCAGAAAATTGTACCAACATCTCCCCAGTTCACAAGCCAGAAACCTGGTTATTTTTGTCCCTTACCTCTCCATCTCCTCCCACATCCAAAAAGTCTCCAAGTCGTAGACATTTTATTTACTCCATAGATTGTATTTACTAAGTATGACTCTGCTAGTTCTCTCAATTCTAGAATTCTCTTTTCCCATCCCACTCCATCCCTATACCACTCCCAGTAAATGGCCACACCACTCTTGCAATTGCTCAGACGACAACACCCTGCAGTCACTGGAGTCACCCTAATTCCTCCCTTTCTCCCACATGCCTCGTCCAGTCCATCAGCAAATCCCATCTATGCTCCTTTCAAAAGACCCAAGACCACCACCCCCGACTTCCTGCCTCTCACTGCGTCCACTGCCAACACCCTGCCCTTGTTCAAGTTGTGGCCACCTTGAGCCTGGACTATTCCAATAAATATCAATGTCATTTGCTTACTTTATCTTGTCCCTAGAGTCTATTCCCAGATCAAATGCTGAGCTGAAAAAGATGAAATATCAAAGTTTCTATTTCATCTAGAATAAAATTTTATGGTTTTTTTTTTTGGGGGGGTGGGGGGTTTGAGACAGAGTCTTGCTTTGTTATCCAGGCTAGAGTGAGTGCCGTGGCATCAGCCTAGCTCACAGCAACCTCAAACTCCTGGGCTCAAGCAATCCTTCTGCCTCAGCCTCCTGAGTAGCTGGGACTACAGGCATGTGCCACCATGCTCAGCTAATTTTTTCTATATATATTAGTTGGCCAATGAATTTCTTTCTATTTATAGTAGAAGCAGGGTCTCACTCTTGCTCAGGCTGGTCTTGAACTCCTGATCTCGAGCAATCTGGCTGCCTCGGCCTCCCAGAGTGCTAGGATTACAGGTGTGAGCCACTGCGACCGGCACAGAATAAAATCTTAAGTCCTTGCCAACTCTGTCCTATGGTCCTCCAGATCTGGCCTGGGACGCCCACCCCACCACCCCACTCTCCCTGCTCACTGCTGCCAGTCACACCAGCCTCCTTGCTGTTTGCTCCTGGGGTACAGCAAATACGTTCCTTGTTCCAGACCCTTTGCCTGGACCCCTCCCTCCTACATGTCCACCTGCCTCCCTCCTCACCTCAGCTCTTTCCTGTATAAGCCCCACCCTGTCACTCTCTAGCCCCTGGCCTGCTTCATTTTCCTCAGAGCACTGTTACCCTCTCAACCTGTGTGTCTTCTTTCTTTCTCTCTGTCTCTTTCTTTCTTCTTTTTTTTTTTTTTTTTGAGACAGTTTCGCTCTGTCACCCACACTAGAGTGCCGTGGCATCATCGTAGCTCACTACAACCTCCATCTCCTGGGCTCAAGTGATCCTCCTGTCTCAGCCTCCTGAGTAGCTGGGACTACAGGGCACACCACCACGCCTGGCTAATTTTTTCTATCTTTAGTAGAGATGGGGGGTCTTGCTCTTGCTGAGGCTGGTCTTGAATTCCTGAGCTCAAGTGATCCTCCTATCTCAGCCTCCCAGAATGCTAAGATTACAGGCATGAGCTACTGCCCCAGGCCCGCATATGTGTTTTCTGTCCTCTCTCCCCTACTCTTCCACCCCAACTGGAATGTCACCTCCATGAGAGCAGCAACTTTATCTTGTTTACTAGTGTAGCCCCAGCACCTAGAACAGCCTAGCACATAGGAGGCACTCAATAACAAATCTTGAACTTATTTGTTAAATGAATCCCCACTGCTACCCTCCTGGTCCAAGGCACCATCATCCCAGGCCTGCACTTGTGAACCAGCTTCCTAACTAGTCTACCTTGCCCAACTCCAGCCTAGACCCAATCAGTTCTGCACACACCAGCCAGAGTGATCACTTAAACCTGCCAATTAAACTGTGTCACTCTCCTGCTTAAAACTCTTCAATTACTAAAAAAAAAAAGATAATCCCTTGCATTGATGACATTTCGTGGAAATAATCACTCTTGGTGCAAGTATAAATCGGAGAGAAATTTGATAATATATCTCAAAGTTAATGTGTGTATCCTTTGACTCAGTAATTCCACATCTAGGAATTTGTCCTTTAGATATGGCCTCTTTTTTATACTGTTTTATAGTGAATTTTTTTATTTTTAAATTTGTGGTAAAATATACGAACATAAAATTACCATTTTAAGTACAGTTCAGTGTCATGAAGTAAATTCACATTGTTGTGTAACCATCAATATCAGAACTTTTCTATCTATCCAAACTGATTCTTCATACCCACTATTAATGAAAACTAACTTCCCATTCACCTCTCTGCCCAGCCTGTGGACACTACCATTCCACTTTCTTTCTCTGTGACTTTGACTAGTCTAGGTTCCTCATATAAGTGGAATCATACAGTATTTGTCCTTTTATGACTGGTTTCTGTCACTTGGCATAATGTCCTTACAGCTCATTCATGTTGTAGTGTGTATCAGAATTTCCTTCCATTTTAAGGCTAAATTCCATTTTTTTTATTCTTTTCATTTTTATTTTACTTTATTTTTTTTTGAGACACAGTCTCACTCTGTTGCCCGGACTAGAGTGTCATGGTGTCAGCCTAGCACACAGCAACCTCAAACTCCTGGGCTCAAGTGATCCTCCTGCCTCAACCTCCCTAGTAGCTGGGACTACAGGCATGTGCCATCATGCCTGGTTAATTTTTTGCTATATATTTTTAGTTGGCCAATTAATTTCTTTCTATTTTTAGTAGAGACAGGGGTCTCACTCTTGCTCAGGCTGATCTCAAACTCCTGAGCTCATGCAATCCTCTCGCCTTGGCTTCCCAGAGTGCTAGGATTAAAGGCGTTAGCCACCGCGGCAGGCCTAAATTTCATTTTTAAATCTCACTGTGTGTGTACTACATATGTTTATCCATTCACTCACCCATGGGCATTTGGGTTGCTTCCACCATTTGGCCATTGTAAATAATGCTGCTATGAATATGGGTATACAGATACATGTTTGAGTCCTTGCTTTCCATTTTTCCGGGTATATATCCAGAATGGAATTACTGAATCATTTGGTAATTCTGTATTTAATTTTTTGAGGAACCACTATACCATTTTCCACAACAGCTGCACCATTTCCATTCTCCTTCCTCTAGATAGGTTCCTGTATACAAAGACAGATAGATATACAAGGACATTCACTATAGCACTGACTGTAATAGTGAAATACAAGAAGCCACTTAAAGTCAATAAAATTATTTAATTAAATAGAATCATATAGATCTAAATACACAGACAGAGCACCATTTATAGCACATTGTGTTACATAAAAAAAGCAAAGTGCAAGGGAATTAAAGGGATATCCTTACTTCTGGAGACTGGTGCCATGGCATCCAGAGAAAGGACTGTGGTGGGAAAATTTGTGAAAATGGAATAAAGTTAGTAGATTAGTTAAAAAGTATTGCCTCAATGTTAACTTCCTGATTTTTTAAATAATTGTTCTCTGGTTATGTAAGATGCCAACGTTTGGGGAAGCTGGATGAAAAGCATTTGGGGATTCTCTTTACTATGTTTGCAATTTTTCTGTAAATCTAAAATTATTTCAAAATACAAAGTTTAAAAAAATCAAATAAATTAGTAGCTTAAAACAATTTTATTAAACAAGGTATCCCAAAAGTCACCATACATTGGGAAAATGAGAAATTATAGCTAACTTTACCTTTATTTACAAAATATTCATTACAAAATGTTTTCTTTGGATGGAGATTTTTGGGACATCCTGTATTTCAGGATTTTGTGGGTCAGAAATCTGGACAAGATTCAAGATTGGCTGATCCACCTTGAACAGTAGCCTGGTCTTGATGGGGTCTGAGTG
>VSMD01098825.1:0-21916 GCA_008750895.1 Mirza zaza
ATCAGGCAGGTGGGAAGGGGGAGGACGGGATGGGTATAGTCTCACCTAATGGGTAAAGGTATGCACTGTATGGGGGATGGGCATGCATGTAGCTCTGACTTGGTGGTACAAAGGCAATATATGTAACCTAAACATTTGTACCCCTATAATAGTCTGAAATAAAAAATGAAAATTTTCATTACAAAGTGAAGAAATTTGTTAGCAAACCAATGGGATAAGGAGAGATCTAAATGTGGAGTCAAGGAAGTGAAGCATAGGGGAGCAGATTATTCCCCATCTGCACATGCTTGAATCTAAACTGGTGGAGGCCCGCAAAGCTAGGGCTTACAGGGACAGAGTGGTGGTTAAATGTCTAGAGGTAGCAAAGTGCAGTAAATAACGGGACAGACTTTGGAGCCAGGGAGTTTGGTGCCAATGCTGGTTTACCACTGATGAGTTGGGGGAAGTTGGGTAGGCCACAACCTCACTTTGCCTCTGTATTCTTATCTGCAAAATGAGGAAATGATTGTACCTATCTCACAGAGTTATAGTGAGGATTAAATCAGTTAGCACAGAAAGAATTTAGAATGGTACTAGAAAGTATTTAGAATGGTACCTGCTATATAAAGTCAGCTATTATTACAGAGCACAGATCCCTCCCTAGAAAGATATAATAATAAACCCAAATGTTTGATGTTATTTTTAGAATACTCATAGACAGAAGAGATTCATCTCCTCTCATTCACTCACCAACACCCACACACTCAAAAGAGGAGAGGAAAAGGCAGTATATTGCTCTTTAGGAAGACAGAAATTGCTATAGAAAGAACAGACATAGGTCCAAAAAGAGGTGAGGACTCAAGAATGAAAAGATTCTAAAGTCCTGAAATAGTGATGGGGTCAAGTCAAAAAGGCATAGGTTTGAAGGGGTTCCTAGTGGTCAAATTTGGGATAATTTGAACACCAAAAAGAATAATGGTGATACTATTCACACTGAATTTTTTAAAGCCATAAATCCATAGTGATTAGGGATGAGAGAGGAAGGGATAAAGAGGGGGAAGGGGTAGGGAGAGAGACTTCTACATTACAAATGAATCCCATCTAAAAAAAAAAAAAGGGAGAAGAAATGATAGAAAAACAATTTCACAGCCCTTGGCGTAATAATTGACTCCAGCAATGATCATCAACAAATGTTATACCATTGGCTAAAATGTGAGGAAACAGAATATTCTCATGGATCAAAGTATCACACCACAAATTACTTCTTACTCCCAAAGGAAAGATCTAGCTGTCAACATCTTAACCAAGTTCTCAAAGTTAGTATCACCAACAGTGGGATGACCTGACATTATGTACCTCCTGGTATGAAGCAGTAAGGACACAATTCTTATGACTTATGTAGTTAAATTCTTTTTATTTTTTTACTTTTAATTACTATTGGGTACATAATAGTTGTATATCTTTATAGGATTATAGAAGAATTCTATATAATATTCATGCCAAAAATTATTTATCCTGTAAGTAACATGAGGAAACAGAAAATTTCAGAATGTGGTCAACTGTACCAAATAAAAGGCCTGGATTTTTCTTTAACCAACATAATAGTATGTAAATGAAATGCATAGAGTTGACTATCCTAGATTGAGAGAGTATGGGGACCAAACAATCAAATGCAGGGCATGAAGTTAGATCCTGAATATTTTTTTAAAAAAAAAAAAAACATTTTGAGAACAATGAGAAAATTTTTTAAAAGTATGTATTAGGTGGATATTTAAGTATGAAAATTATGCTTATTTATGAGAATGTTCCCATTCTTCAGAAATGCCTACTAAAGTACTTAGGGGTACAGTGTCAAAATATCTGCAAATTCCTTTTCAAAGGTTCAGAAAAAAGTATGTAGATATAACCATGTGTCGGTGTATGTGTGTGATGAAGTACATATTGCAGAAGTTTACAAATTGGTGGAATTTAGTGATGGATGTATAGATATCATTGTGCTTTCCTTTTAAATTTGCTGTTATGTTTGAAAAACATTTTAATTAAGACAAAAATATAATAAAAACAAAAAAATGAATACTTCTTACCTGTTGCAATTTGTGCACCTGCCAGCCTGGCTCTTATTAAGCCATGTCTCTCTTTGAGGTGAAGAATCCGGACTTTTGGAAACTGAGACATGTATTTATCCAACTTATCTTTTAAGTAGTCTATATCAGAGTAAGGATAAACAAGGTAACACTGGAATTAACTAAGTCTGAATAGTATCAGAAGTAATGCCTCCTAAATGTCAAATTCTAAAATCTATGACATTATTATTATCACTAAATGTTTGTTCCTTGGGCCATAATTTTATTTCCTGACATCATTTTCTTAGAAGAATTTTGTCTGAGTTCAATATTCTAAGCTGTCTGATTTCTCAAACCCCAAATCCTTCTTTTAAGTATTGCAAAATTACACAGTGGAGGGATCACCTTTTCTGAGTTTTGTCAAGGCAGGGGAAGATTTACCTCAAAATAAATGAAGCTCAGGCTTCTTTGCAACTCTTTCCCCACCCCCGCCCCTTGCAAAGGTCTCTTCCAAGATCCAGGGAAGAGGCTAAGCAATTGTGTGCAGATTGTGTAATTTGCAAAAGAAAGCTAGTGCAACAGTAGGTGGTTAAGACCACCATCATTTCCTACTCAGACCTCCCCTCCGTTATATCTTTCCTCTTTTATTGGATGACCATAGAGGGAATCAGCTAGAGGAATGTTTTGGGGGGGTTTTGTGGGGTATATTTATGTGGTTTGTGGTCATTCAGGTGTGTAATTAAGCTATTGACAGCTATCCCAGGTAGGAATGGCTTCCAGGAATATTTTGGCAGCTCACTTTCTTACTATGTTTGTGCTCGTTTTCTAAAAGAGGACCCCGAAATTTGGATAAGCTTGAGGTCCCACAGAATCTGGAACTAGCCCTCATCTAGGGACTTTTTTCAACTTAGTAACTGGGTTTATATTTTCAAAGTCATTTCTTAAGATTTTCAGACAGTTTTCCTAGGGTGTCTCACTGCTTCTTGAGCTCAGTGTGATTATGGTAGGAACTCTGGGGCTAAAGAAACTGCCCAAATTGATGTGGTCACAGCCCAAGGTTAAGCTGTTCTACTAACATTGCCATCTCATTGCTATTTACTAAACTTTTCTGAAATGGGTTGCATTTAGGAAATTTGTAATATAGCTGTCATGGGACCTATGAGAGCACCTACATAGACGAGTTATTTGACAAACTCAAAGGATAAGATTCTTCGCTATAATAAACAAAAACAAACTTAAAGACCATAGTGGATTCTGCTTTTGAACTCGTTTGGGACAACAGATCCCACTGATAATCTGTCTTCTCAACACTTAACTGAACACATAATATGCCTTGCTCTTGAGGAGGAAGCCATAGGACTTCATATGCTTTCCATAGAGTCTAAGCTATGATCAGTAAAAAGAGCATCCGATTAACTGTGGGGCACTTGTTTTTAGATTTCATAATCAGACATTTGTGCATTTGGATTTTGGACACTTCAAAGTGCCCATCTCCAAGGAACTATATGTTAGAAAATCACTCCCACATGGTATGGGAGTCACAACTGAGAGGAAGCCTGAAATATATAGCTGAACAGAGCCCTGGATGACTTCTAATGTCCCGTAGATGCTGAGACTTATGCCTTTAAACCTCTGCATGAAACAATGATTTAGCATTTGTAAAATGTTTATGCTTCATCAACTTATCCTACAATTTTGTCATCCAAATGGCTATTGCTTCAGAGGAAACTTGACTTTTCAAGAGAGAGCCTGAGTGTTTTTCTTACCTTTGGTGCTGAAGTCATCTACCAGCAGAATCTCCTTGATGAGGTGTGGAGGAGAGCGGTTGAGGACACTATGAACGGACCTCAGGAGTGTGGACCACACCTCATCCACAAAACACATGATGACACTCGTGGTTGGGAGGTTATTGTGAACTAGCTGTTCTGCACACCTGGGCCGGAATATAAGCAGAGCACAAGAGATGTGCTAACAATATCCACAGACAGTTTTAAAGTCACTGTGTGTGATTGTGTGCATCTACATATATGCTCACTCTATCTTCTCTCTATTTGTCATCGATTTTTATAAATCAATAAAGATCTTATCATTTTATAATGTGCCTTTTCTTGGGGAGGGGTACATGCAAAATGAAAGAGCAGAAGAATAACCAGTAACACCAGTTGCTATAAAAGGTCTAGCCATGCAAGACATGAGAACTTCCTGTGGAGGCATTGTGCTGCAGTGGAAAGGATATCGGCTTTACAGGCAATTAGACTCTATTGTGAATCTTATTACCAATATTTCTCAGATCTTTAACCAGTTACACCTTCATTAATCTTTCTGTGTCTCAGTTTCCTCATCTTCAAAGTGAAGGAATTAATGGTTCTTATTCAACAGAGTTTTATATCCTAGTGATAATGTACCTAAAAAGTCTACCATGGTTCCTGGTATAGGAATTCACTAAATGGTAGTTATTGTCATCATTATTAGATCATATACCAGAAGAGAGCATTCTGACTTATTTAACATTACCAAGCAGTTATGACTGCCCTTCCAGCCAGCCATCTACCAAGTGCCAAAGGTACATTCTTTCTCCCACTCTGCAGGTGAATATATTTATGGCACTATATATGGGCCAAATAATTAAACTGTTTTCAGCTTCCCTATCTATCTGGAGTTTCCTGCGGAGAGCCTGCTATACAGTTGACATCATTTTGCTGGCATAGAACTAAGACCCAGGCTACAGTGGGAACTGGTATTCAGATGGGCTGCAGCTGGCCTGGGTTTTCCCGTGCTCTGCAGATCACACCACCTCACTGCTGGCATCCTTCCACCTCCCTCCTGTGTTGCTCCTCACAGGAGGTGTCCAGTGGAACCTCACAGCACATATTTGCCATCCGACTAACACAGTTACTGTCAGTAATGCAGTCATTAATGATGAGGATGTTGATAAATAAATACTATAAGCACTCTGCATTATTTCAATTGAAGCATCAAACCACTAGCATCTCTTTCCCTTTTTGTTGATGAATAATCAAAATCATGGACAGACTAGTCCATGATTCTACTGCTAGTAAATGGCAGAGCTGGGACTCAAACTCTGGTCCAGCCTGGCTCCAGAAGTCATCATTCAGTAAGTTTTAAGTCCACAAGAATAGAAGCAGCTGGCAGTAGACGTGGCATTTTGTGGGAGCTTATACTTCTGCCACGTAACATGGTGACACTTTACTTATTCCATAAATAAGAAATAGATAAGAGTATAAGTCATAGTAAAACAAACCATGTTTGCATGGCACTTTATTTATAGTTGCCAAAGTGCTGTTTTGTACATAATTTAAGTCAATCTTCACAACAACTGCTTGAGATTCATATTATCATGCACTTCCTCGAATAGAGCAAACTGAAGCTTGAGAAGTTAAATGACTCACCCAACATCCTTCACCTAGAAAAAATGTATGTGGGAATATGAACAAAAACAGTTTTAATTCCACTGCTTGTTTTTCTATACTAAGAGCCTGGATTTTGGAATCAGTTGAATATGTGCTCAAATATTGGTTCTTTTAATTACTAGCTTGGAAAAATTATATAACTTCTTTGAACCTCAATTTGCCAACTGCAAAGCAAACATTAAAAATCCACTTGTTGTAAGATTAAATACAAATATTATATGAATTCACCTAGTATATATCTAACACATAGTAGGTACTTAAGAAATGGTAGGCAAATCCAGCTATGCTCTGTAATTTCAGTGGTTCCCTAAAATGGTTGGTTATCATAATAATGGATAAAGCCTTAGAAAAATATACAAATCTAATCCTCAGAAAAATCAATTCAGGATGTTTGCATAGGGTCTGAGAATTTGTTTCTAAATCAAATAAACAAAACAAAACAAAAAGAAACCAACCAAAAAACAACAGAATGACTTACAAGTCATTGATATGCCAGTTTGAGAAGTTGAGCTCTAAGGTAAAGTTAATTTATCCTTATTATTTGTGGCCAATCTTAAAAAAAAAAATTGAGGGGTGATAGGAGCATGTCCTGAATTGTCAAACAACATAAAATCAAAATTACACATTTTGATTAGGTATCTTCATGCAGTGATCATATATTTAATGTAAACATAAAACAGCAGACTGTCTAAACTAAAATAATCTTATTCTACACAAAGGATCCATGCATTGGCATTTCAGAATAATATGAGATATTCTTGATTTCATAGTGCCAACATATATTGAAACTCCAACTTCTTTACATCCTCACTGGAGCCACCCCTAGTTCTTGAGCTTCACTCTCTTGCTGGAGAGTCATTGCTGAAGTCTCCTAACAATCTCTATTTCCACTCTTTGTCACATCCAAACCACTTTCCTGTTTAAAATCCTTCAGTCAATTCCTATGGAACAAAGAAAAATATCCACATTCTTGACTATAACCTAACAGATACCTGCCCATCTTTCCAACTGTCTCTCATTCCCCTATCCCCACATACTCCACCTGGTCACCTTGGCATTCTTTCAGTTCTTTCTCTGACCACTCTTTCAAAATGTAGCTGCTCTTTTATTATTCTTTTATTTTTTTTATCATACCAGAGTTTTATTAATAGTATTTTTTTAAATTTATTTCAGCATATTTATTCTATTAATCTTTAGTACAGTCATCTGTGTTTCTGTCAGAGCATTCATTTATCAATTTTATTTTCTTATCTTCTGCATCCAGAATTTCCTGAGGATGGGGCAAATCTGCCTTGCTTACAGTGTCACAAGCTTCAAGCACAGTTGCACATAATAAATATTTGATAAATGTGTATTGAATGAATGGATGGATGAATGGCAATAGAATGGAGCTTAAATTTAAAGCTTAAATAGTAAAAGAGATATTTCTCTTTAAGACAGGAAAAAAATGGTACCATATATAAGTTTATACATACGGGATGAGAAGTTGAAAAATTGTAGCGTATAGTGAACGAAAGGTTATTTGCTAATATAATAAAGTAGGGGCTTGAGGATATTGGAGACTATTTCTGACAGGCAGTATGGGCAGTGGGAAAGAGTGTCGGCCAATTATACATAAAGGGGTTTCTGAGGGGCACTGAGCACTTTCCTGAAGTTGGAGATGCCAAAATTTTGACAAAATGCAAGTGTGTGATTTGCTCCACCAGTGGCTGGGAGCCTGAATGATGTAGGAGATAAAGCAAATTGTTGGATTAATACAAGTCTAGGAGTCATCAGAGCAAATGAGGTAGAAAGAAGAATGGTAGAAGATTTTGAGGGTATAGGTGTTAAAGTGGTTAAATGTTTCCTCTTGGGCTCTGGGTTGGGAAAGAAGAAGTAAAGCTAAGAGAAGTTTAGTAGCCTGAGTGAAAGGGAGGGTACAGAAGAAAACAGTGACACCCTCTGACTTCCTAATCTCCAATTTTATCATGTAAATTAATGGAAAATGCACATTTTACACTCAAATATTCTTCATAATATTTGGAGCTGAAAAAAATAAATCAGTTCTGAAAAGCAAAGTTCAGCTGCACAAATTCTGCAGGAACCAACAAGCCTAGCTGTGAAGTCCTGAGAGTTGCTTTATGGTTAAAACTTGGTTGGGTTTAGAATCATTCAGTGACCAATGAAAATTCATTGGGAAGAGTTTCAGGCAGGCTCATACCAATGACTTTTCCTATACTACAAATCAGTAGATTTTTGGCCTGTTTTAGAAGGAACTTCTAAAGTCTAGCCAGTTTGAAATTAGAGGTAGGAAAAGTCCTCAGGGATTTGAGAGATTTGGGAAAGGCTCTCAAATTTCCCCCAGTGTGCCATGGTGCCTTAATTTCACCTTTAGAAACCCATAGGGGCAGATCGTGAGGAACCTCACTAGATGCTAATATACCAGCAAATAAGAAGTATCTCTGCAAATTGCTGACAAGCATATATTTTAGCTGTATTTAAGGAATAACATTGAAGAAGACCCCACTGAAGATTATAAGGTACAGATCATATTGGTGATCTGTAATCACCAATATGCAATCACCAAAAGGCAATATTAAAGGATGGGGGAGGGGCACTGAAGGAGATGCCAGAAGTTTCCAATACAGAGTTTCAGAAAGTGCCTTGGTTTAGGTGACTGAGATGTCAGGCTGCTCTAACATTCGTGGGGACCTGTTCTCCTGCACCACTAAACAGATGAAGCAGGTTTCCAGGTATGTAACAAAACCAGGATGCTTGTTTTGTTGGCACAGTGGGCCACATCAGAAAGGCTTTCAGCACTATTAAATCTTACACCAGTCTTGCATACTGACAGTTATCTAGTTGTAAAAACCACTTCAAATTATCCTACACTGACCCAATTGAAGCAAATTCCTTTTATTCCAATTTTTCCATTGGAAACCTTGATTTCTGCTCTATTTAGGAAGGAGGAATTGCAGCTAAAGTCTAATTTAAATGTATGGTGTTTCTGAGTTTGTAACTTTTTTGAGGCTAAAAAAAATCATATTTATATTCTGTATGTCTATTCATCACACAAACTAAGTATTTAGAGTCAACAGGCCCCGTGGTATACTTAAAAATTAACCCAATCTATTTTGTTCAGGGAAAGTGTAGGCCTAGGTGACTATAGCCAACCCAAGTTCTACAAACAAATGGGGCCTCTAATGCAGTTTGTTTCATCATCCTGCACAGAGCTGACATGCTACTGTGGTAGGGCAGAGAGACTCTGGACCTGAGAAACATGATGACTTCTTTCTAGCACTTACTAGCCACAGACCAATAAGGCAAATCACTTAAGCTTCCAGATCCTCAGTTTCCTCACTTGTAGGATGAAGACTACAGTGCCCTGATCACAGAATGTCTGTGCAGATTTAATGAGATAACGGATATAAAAATGCTTCTTACGCTTAAAACCCAAGTGAGAACCTAATGCAAATGCACACATTTTGACTGGGCACACTGCCCTTTTCTGAGCCAATCCTTTAATCTGAATCTATCAAGTGCTCAGTCATTTATCAAGAGACTCAGAAAGGGATGTGTTCTACCCTCTTGGCTCCTATGTGCTGAATGCTCAGCCACTAACCTGATTTAAATGTAGCCTATCAAATAAAGGAGGTTTCAAATCAGAAGATAGAGGGAATGATAACATTCTCTCACTTCTATGAATTTTTCATTTTATTCCAAAGCAGTCAAAATGTACTATGTGGGTCAAGTCTCAGTCTTCACAGATTTGAACAGAAGGTCAAGGAGAATATTTTCTCAACTTCTATTTGCAATTCAACTACGGCCTTGATGGGAGCCTTCAGGGGCCCTCCCTCCCCACGTTCTGGTATCTTCAGGAGCATTGTGAGGAGAAGGGAGCATGGAGCTGAGAAGCTGGGCCTGGAGTTATAGTACATTCTTTTCTCCAAGACCTTAAAATGAATGGGGCTTCTTTTCCTCTCCCTGATAAGAGGGTATGGTGATATGAACATTTTCCTTTCATGTTTTGTTCCTTCTAGGGTAGACTGTCCCTGACATTCAGTCAGAATCACTCGGCTACTAATTTAAGAAATTTAAGTCACACTCATCCCGTCTACTGCAGAGGCCTTAGCCAACTGAAACTGTGGTTGCTGAGGTGGCTATCGCCATCAAAGCCACAGGACTCAGGCTTAGAAATATAAACCACCGGCATTGACATTCGCCACTTTGACAATAGTCTATTTTGAGCAGGCAGCTGTCACAGTGAAATTGGGAAGGCAGGGAGAAGAGCAGGAGGTGGCATGATGTGGCAGGAATGGTGCTGGTGAGGGCACCATGCATGCCGTGTATGACCTTGACCTTGGGCAAGGCACTTTCCTCCTGGGACCTTCTCTGGGATATGAGGGACTAGATTAGATCTCCTTTGATTCTTCATCTAGTGATTACCATTCTGCGATTTTCTCTGCAACTTAGGCTATATTAAACCTTAAATGCTTTCCTCTGGGTCAAGAGACTCCTGAGGAAAAGCAAATTCAATTGCTCTTTCTATGGCTTTAAATCCTTTCATAGTTTCCCACTGGCCTTTAGAAGGACCTTAATAAGGTCCTGAGTGATCTGGACTCTACTTACCTCTGTGGCCTCACTTACACCCTCATCACCCAACCCAGTTTCTCAGAGGATCATACTTTTTCCCTCCTTTCCCCACTTCTCCAAGTCTCCCCCCTTTCAGGTTACAGCTCAAACATTCTGCTGTCTCCCAGGCCGCGCTAGACCTTCCTCTTCCTCTCCCTAGTAGGACGCTGCGCTTTTGCACATTTGCTCTACGTGCCTCAAGGGCAGGGACCATGCCCTGACGTTACCCCACCTAGCAGCCACTCAGAGAGATTTGCCCACTGAGATTTGCTCACTGTGTTTGTGGTGTACTTTCAAAGAATCACTTTTGCTTAATGTTGTATAGAAAATGATTTCCTATCCATTTTTTCTCTGACTAGGTATAGGCCATGCAAAATGAATTCCCCTCCTGCACCTCTGACGTATGTATAAGGAAGAGAGGTGTCTTAATGTCTGCCCGAGTCAGGTGATCATAACAAAACAAAGGAAGGAGGAGCCATAGCGGGTGCAAAGAGCACTCAAATTAAAAGGTGGGAAATTTTTTTGTTTGGTATCCCAAATCCGCTATTAGCTTGGCAGGATGGAAGATACATCATTTGTTCTTTTACAGCCTTACTTTTCTCATCTGTAAAACGTTTGAGAGATAGTATCTCTTTCATGGTGCTGCTGTGAGGATTGGTTAGAACAAACACACACACACACCCCTATAAAATCTATATACAAATATACGTGCTTACACATCACTGACTGAAACAAAACAAGCCCTGTTTTTGTGAGCCTCAGAAAGGGAGGAATTCCCTCCCTGGGAGAGCCTTGGCAAGCCACGGGGAGGTGGGGGTGCGGGTGCTCAGTGGGGAGGGGTCTTATTAATCAGAAGACGCTGATGCTTGTGAACTGCGAACTCTTGTGTTACTTTGCGTGCCCTTGTGTTTTTTCCACCCGGGAATAAGGAGGTGTAACACTTTATCAACCTGGCGAGGATCGAATGAGGGGGTGCAGGTGAAGGGAGAAAGGCCCCAGGCTCCTGTGGTGTGGTATGCTGGCTCCCTACAGGCTATGAGCAAATATTACATGCAACGAAATGAGCTGCAACTCTCCGAATTATCTACCACAATCAGAAACCTCAGGTTCCTCTGTAAATTTCAGTTTTTTTATAGGTAAATCTGGGATAATAGTATCTACCCTGAGGAAAGGTTTCAGGGGTCCAACGAGAAGGCATGTAGTAAAGGCCTTTGTAAACACTAGGTTTCTTCGCATTGCCAGGTCTCACACATTCCAGATACCAGCATTTTAGAAGCAGGGCCAATTTAGGAGGTACTTGAGTTTGGAATAATATAGATGTTTTCCCAGGGGACTCTCAAAAAACTCCTTTTATTTTGAAAGCAAACAACAAAACAGAGCTTCTAAACATGGCCATTTTCCCTGAATTTTTCTGATCCTTGAGCAAAAAAAGCTCTTAAGAGTTCCCCTCTTGAGAGGCTCTGTTCTGAACGGATCAGCCAGGAATGCCTAGCAGGAAGTTATTTTCTGGGATAAGAGTACCCAGGGCAGTATTACAGCAAAATTTTGATAAAATTAGGCTGAGGATTAAATTGGGCCCTGGGTTAGTTAGATGTGAGAAAAGGCGGCATAAATAGGTTTGAATTCCTACATCTACTAATTACTCTATCCCAGGAGTATTTCTAGGTCTTTGATGGTATTTAGGAGGAAAAGTCACTGATTTGCTTTAACATTTCTCAGTTTTACATTAATTAGGCACTGTTTAACTGTTTTCTTTGAATTAGTAGCAGAATGGTGTTTTACTTTCTTCTCTGATCATTTTTGTGTTTATTATTCCCTAGTTATGGAGAGAGTGTGATAAATAAAAGTATCCAAAGACTCAGTAATTGTTTCTTGGCCATAGTTAATCTTTTTTATGTTACAGTCTAGCCTATACCTTTTAAACAAAATTTCCCTTTTATTTCCTGCTCTTTTACATGACTTGCCAATGAAATAGAGCACTGTGCCTTCACATACAAACACATGTAAGTTCACAAAAACGTGTACATGTGCACATGAATGAACACACACACTATCCAAAAAGCACCACTAGCTGGCTGTGGTGCTTCATGCCTGTAATCCCAACATTCTGAGAAACTGAGGTAGGAGGACTGCTCGAGCCCAGGAGTTTGGGACCACCCTGGGGAACATAGTGAAATCCGAAAATCCCATTTCTACAAAAAATTTAAAAATTAGGTAGGCATGATGGCCTGCCAGAAGTCTGAGCTACTTAGGAGGCCAAGCCAAGAGAATCACTTGAGCCTAGGATTTGAGGTTCCCGTAAGCTATGATGACACCACTATACTCCAGTCTGGGTAACAGAGCAAGACCCTGTCTCAAAAAAAAAAAAAAAAAAAAAAAAAAAAAAAAAAGGCATCACTGTCTTTGGGTGAAAGCAGGAAATAACCCTTTTATTTTTTTATTTTTACTTTTTTTTCCAGCCTTTATGTAGCAAATTCCTTTAAATCCCTTTTGTGAGACTTTTTTTTTCTTGTCCCTGAGTAGGTAGTTTCTCAGGGAGATCTCATAGCATCTCCGGTTAATTTTAGATAATGTTCTCTAGTCCTATTAGTCACAAAGGCACTCTCATTGCATCAATTAAAATATTTATCACATGTAAAAATAAAAAAATGTGAATTTAATTTAATTTTACAATTTCTCTTTTCCCCTAGCCTGATAAAGTTTTAAAAACTTGAAATTTGTGGGGATATCTGATCAGTTTATTTTCTCTCTTCTGGTTTTTCCTCCTTCTCCTTCCCTTTTTCTTCCTCCTCCAGTAACACATTAGTTATGGTTTTTGACCCTACTAGGGCCAAAATTAAGGTTTGAAAAAGTTTTCCTCTTCCCTCAGATAATTCAGACTGGTTGTGGCAAATGCACTGTTCTATCTTTTGTTTTTTTTGTATGTGCCAAGAAAAACCTCTCTTTAGCTGTGCCGGAAGAAATCAAATTATTGGTTGACAGTCCTGGCTATGGGTTAAAAGAATAAATACCCATTTTAATTGCTTTATTGAGGGGCTTGCCAGTGTTCTGTAGGAAAGGAAAAGCATTGAATTAAGTAATCGAGTAACATTATGACGACACAGCAGTGGTAGACTAGCATGCCAGAATTCACATTCTACTTTAAAAACTAAATGCTGGCAGCAAAAATTCCTTTGAGTCATTTTTTCTCTAAATTCAGATTCAGGAAGTGCACTCTTAAAATAAGTTCATTTTTGGAGTTCCATCTTAACTATAGCTTCAGGCCAAAAGACAGACTTCTCCAAGTAGAATTGCCCTGCATTTTTAGTAGATAGGACCATAGTTTAGCAAAGCCTGTTTGTGTGTGTGCATGCATGTGCACACATGCATGTGTATGTGTATTGATTATTGCTGATTGAAACAAATTTTATAGTTAAGAGCAAGATCTGTAAGGATTAGCTTTTTATTAAAAAATTAAATGTGGAACTTTAAAATGACTGTCAAAAAAGCATTTTACTTTAAACACATTTTATAGGCAAACAGTCTAGGCATAAATGAAGTTATTTCACTTACATAAAACATTCTTATAAGCAAAGAAATATTCCTATCTTGAAAGTCAAAATGTTAACATTCAAAACCAAAACTATAAAAATATAAACTAAGAAATCAACATGATTAATAAATAGATCATAGTGTTAAACAGGATGTATTCACCTAAACCAGATTCTAATATATTCAAAATGAAACATTAGGAGACTCATTTTTCATTATAAAAAAGACTTATTGCAAGTTTCATTTGAATTGCTACCTCTCAGTTATTTTTTTAAAGTAGCATCAGCTTTCAAAAATTATTTCAGAGACACATACCTTTTAAATCTATATTAGGCAAACCTGTATCTTTTGAGTGCACAGCACTGTGATCACTTCTGAGTGCAAAATAAAGCTAAAGACAGAGCTTCCTTTAGAAGCTTACAATTTCACTAAGAAGGCAAAACAGATACTGACAGCTCCAGTTAGCAAAGAATATGCAATAAAGAGTGTTTCAGTAACAAGAAATGCTGCACACATAAAGGGTCATTGGAATTTAGAAGTCACAGCCACGTCATGGCCCAGGTGGAGGTAGGCTAGAATTGGATTTGGAGAAATTGGATTGGAATATACAGGAGAAAATGGTGAAGGCCATGCAAGGTGACAATGGAGAGAGACGGTGGGAAGGGACCAGCTAATAAAAACGTCAATGGATGGGAATGACCATAATGCATAGAAAAGGGTGAGCTTATCTTCCCTTATGTTGAGGGCCCAGCTTGGAGAAAACGTCATGTGTGGGGGGCTACTGCCGTACCTCAAGGAGAAGAAACACAGGCAGCACTGCAAAGGACAGTGTAATGCTGGTGACAGAAAGGACAAAAGGCCGTGTGATTGCATGTTGACATCGTAGAAATGGTTCCTGGGCACTCAGGAGGGAAGGGAGGGATGTGCAGGTTTGGAAAAGGGCATCTGGATTTAGAATCAGAATAGGGAAGTTGTCCTGGAATCCTGCCTGTCCTTTCTGCTTCTTAATGCTAACCTCCCCCTAGCATACCAGTTAACCCATCCTTAAGAAGATAATTAACTTCTAAGTAGTTATCTTTACTGGAGGGAATTGAATTTAAATGAATAGAGCAAATTTATGTTTTTTATCCTTTTTTTGTTCAATCTATGTTCAATGAGCAGTTAAGATAGGCCAGTTACTGTGTGAATTCATCTACAATGGTAAATATTGGGGGAATGTCAAGGGCAGTAGGGGGAGACTCTCTAAAACTTGAAATTTAAAGGTTGCAGTGGGCTGCTACCCTAGCCAATTTTAAGGCCAATTCTCCTGCATTCTTATAACATGTGCGCTCTCTCTTTTTCACACACACATTTTCTCATTATATTTTATAACAATTTTCCCCTTATGCTGACTTTTAAAATTCATTATCTTAAGCAATCTTTTTGCGTATTCTTGTGAGCCATCTCAAATACTTTTTGAGCAAGGCTGAAAATAAATAAAATCAAAATTTAAAAAAAAACCAACTTCACTTCAAATCTTGCCAACCTTCTGAATCAATTGTTTTTCATTTGTATTTTTTTCTAACCTTTATCCATATGAATACATAATGTGCACCTATTTATAGTCAGAGTGTTTGTGTAAAAGAAAAAAAGTAATTTGTCCTCTTTCAAGGGACAGTGACAACAAAGGGCTGTAAACACTTGGGGGGCCCCCCGGGCTCTCTAGGGGCTAGGCTGTCTCTTCTACCCCGTTGGCAGAGCAGGGCCTCTGCCAGGCAGCTTGCTGAGAGCACACCTTTATTTAGCCAAGGTGGGTTGTGTGACAAGAGGGAGCGGGGCTTGGCCACAGCCTTTCTGACTCATCCTCTCAAGCACACGTGTCAATTTCTCCTACAGTTGGGACAGCCCCCTTCAGAAGACAGAGCCTGAGTGTAACTTTCCTGGACTGCAGCACTTAACTTCCACAGACCAAATTATAGAAACAAGTGCTGGGAGCCATTGAGCCTTCAATAAATCACACAGATGATAACATGGTTATGACTCCCTTTTGGCCCCACGCACTTGCCCTTTCTCTGGTTGGAGCTAGAGCTTGTGCTTCTGTGCAGGGTCTGATTCCTCCCCAGATGCCTAGCAGTCTGCTGGGTCGCCAAGGGCACGTTAAAATGAAGCCGCTTTAATGCCTACCACATTCCCCTGCGTTTTGTGTTCAAAGCTGGCACATGTGATTCTACGGTATACAGGATTTCAGATTGGAGCTGGTCTATCATAACTTTTAGGATCCTTTTTGGGGGGTAATTGGCAAGAGATGGGAGATAGCATGACATAATTTTGAACATGAATTTCAATCGTTTCTTCTACAATCATTAGCTCTATGATCACAGACAGTTTAACTTCGCAGGGCCTCAGTTTCCTCATCTTTGAGTATTTTTGCATTCTCAAGGATGTATCACCAGGATGAAGAATATGAGTGACAAAGTGCTTGGTCTAAGCAGGGAGTCAATGCATGGCTGATCGCCCTTCGCCAAGAGCTAAGAGATTGAAAACGGCCTCATAGCAGCCAACGTTACAATGAAAAGTCTCCTTTTACAGTTATGAATAAAGGTTTATCTATATCTGCCTTCCTCCTAGTAACACTGAGCACCTACATCACAAGGAATAGATTTCTTCAGAAACCAAACAAAGCAATTGTTTACATAACACATGTACTAAGTCTCAATCTTGATATTCCTTAATTCCAACTTCCAGGCAAACATTGTTCAGCTCTGGGAGTCGAATATCAAAGCAGACTTGAGCTGCATTATCAATTAATGGATAGTGAACATATGACTACAAAGAACTCCTACTTGAGTGGACCAAAAGGAGCCAGGAACCCAGCTATATTGGAATCAGATCAAATATCTGTGGTCTGATGCTCTTTCTGGTGATGTAGTTATAGGAATTTAATTCTTCAAAGAACCGGTTCATGAAGGCACATTGGGCAGATTTAGAGCTGCAGTACCTTGGGAAAGTGACATAAATTCTGAGTGTCCTCATCTGTTTGTTAATTTGAACCATAAGGCCTGTCACCTCCTTTCTAGCGCTCTTATGAAGTTCATCTCTGTGCATGCTAGCCCTCTGTAAATGGTGCAACTCTACATATATAAGTGATTATTATTATTATTATGCTCTTTTACCTCCTGCAGGTGTTTGCTAGTTAGTGACTGGTTGACTTTTTCCCACATTATTCCTGTGTAACTGAACTCCTGAAATGTCTACCATCTCCACCTACAAAAAACATTAAATTTTAGGAAGCAAAGCCACATCTTCCCTTGCTATTATGGTCATCATCACTCATATTAGGCAGAATTCTGCTGGTTAAGAAATCATTCCAGAGAGGCCTAGAAGATCCTTTTTCTGTGCTTCTTTCCCAAATATATTCCTGACAAACTTGCTAATAATGAAAAGTTCCAAAATTGGGAATTTACATCATCATTACTGTTATAAAGGAATTAAACTTTAAGTCCTACCATTCATACATACTTTAGTATAAATTGTACTCATCTAATCATTCTAACTGGTTTTCAACAGGGGGAAGGAAATGGAACATGAGCCAATAGGGTTGAGAACCAAAGTCTCAAAGAGATAAGTACAGGAAGAAGCATAGTGTGTTGCTGATATCAGAATTTTTCTCTGTGTGGATGGTAGAGTATTTGAATGGCATCTAATGATTAATGTTGCTTTAATTTTCTAGGTGTCCCAAAACCACACAAAATTATCTAGAAATAAATCCTCTCTACATCTGAGCCAAAATACTTATGGTTGAGGAAAGAGAAGAGAAATGGATCTTACCCAGTAGGTCTTGTGTCTTCAATGGCTCTGTCCACCGGGATTAAGTCACTAAGGTAGACATTGAAGTTTCCCTCTTTCCATCTTCTTTCTGCCTCCTTCTCCTTTCCATGGGGTACAACTACAGGACGTCCAAACTGCCCTGGAGCTTTGGGGTCCCTTGGAGAAAGTGTCACATCCATTTTTAACACACGGTGCATGCCTTGGTCTTCAGATAAAAGGGCTTTTATATGACTGTGGTTGTGTTCTGCAGGCTGGTCCCTGGCAGTTAAGTTAGTTCTTGCTAGCTTGAGCTCCCCAGCTAAAGATTGGTTGGTTTGAGACACTGTTACTCTCTGTAGAGCAAGTGAAGAGAAAGATGACTGGCTTCTATTCCTGGAAATGTGTTTACCTTGGTTTTCACCCAATACTTTTGGAAACATAGTTTTGGTTTTAGAATTGGAGTCCTCTTTGGGGTCTGTCTTTAGCTCCTCCTCCTTGGTTATAATCACGACATGGCTTTCAGAGAAACTGAGTTTCTTCCCATGAGCCCCTTCAGCTCCATCCTCCATTGGCAAGCCTACCAACTGTGTCTCATTAATAGATTGCTTCTTTGAGCTGTTTGAATTGACAATGAACTTGGCAAAAGGATGACCCTTATTGGCTTTGTGTTTATTTGCATTTAGTTCTTTGCTCCAAGTCTCAGTTTTATTTAAGGCTATGTCTTCCCCAGATTTTGGCACTGGTGGGCTGGCAGGGTATGCTCTCTTGTTTGCTCCTGCTTGTGAGCGCTGCTTTGATCTGTTAGTACTAAGACCAATGGTCATGTCTAGGTCTTTTAAGGCTGCTTGTTTTGACGTGTCACTGCTGAGCTTATGACTCTTCAGGGCCTCCTGTTTTATACTGACAGGTCCTGTGTGTGCCAATTTTTTGACCAAGGGAGTTTCTCTTGCTGGTATGAATGGAGTTTCCTGAGCCCCCTGAACTGTTGTTTGCTTTGGTATCACCTGATGAGAGGAGGCTTCAGGTCTGATGCCTCTCCCTTCTGTCTTCTGCTTGGTAAGAGTCACTGGGAGAGTCTGCAGACGTGCAGGATGCCACAAAGGCACAACCTTGCCCCTTCCTGGGGCGTTCTGCATTTTTCTTTCCCTCTGGGTTTGGTCCAAGTCATCCTGAAACTTGCGCACACTCTCCTCAGTCTTTCTAAAGTTCTCTTTGCCCCATGCCCCCTTCCCCTGTCCCCTCAGGGGAGGCTTCATCTCTTTTACGCTGCTGTAAAAAACCTGCACTTGGTCTGGCTGAACTCTGAATCCTACCTGCTCCCTCCTCATGATGTCTTCCTTGAGGACCCGAGTGTTGATCTCACTGAATGAGAGGCGGAGAGCTGCCATGTCAAAGAGCAGCCAGATGACAGAAGCTACAAATATAAATGCCAAGACTCGCCCACTTCCTCGGAAAAACTTTCGGATCCTGTTCATGGTACAAAGGCTTCCCTTGCAGCCTGCCCTCCCTTGGAGCCTGCTTACCTTGGGTGGAGAGGGAGCTGAAGTAGCAGCGCCAGCAGCAGCAGAGTTGCCAGAAAGCGCCCCCTCCCCTGAACACAGCAGGAAACAGCAGCCCAAGGGGAGAGCTCAGCTCCTAGCGCTTGTCAGTCTCTGCCTGCGTGGCATTTCACAGCAGAGCATCTGTGCCTGCTTGGCTGGCCCTGGAGAAGCCCTGTAAACACTGGCTGTGGGTCGCTCCAGGAGCAGTCGATTCCAGCCACTGGCTCAACATATCACTTGTCTTGTCTCTGGGAGCCCATGTCCACCTTCCTACGAGCCCCAGAAAAGGTGGGGGCCGGGTCGGGGCTGCTGTTTCTCTCCTCCCAGTTTTCGGTCTGCACACGCTGTAACTCAACACCACTTCTCATAAGGAAAACATTTCAAGCCATTACCCAGAAAACTTCATTCAGCTCTCACCTTCCGTATTATGTGAGAGCTTGTGTGTTTTAAGGGCAATTAAAGAGAAAGAAAGCTATCTAACTTGCCGGGCATGTATTCTCGGTTTGTAACCCCACCTACCCCACTCCTGCTCATTAACCCTGTTGGACCCAGGTGCGCCCAGTGATCTGTCTCAACGATTATTCACTGACCCTGATGTTTCCACTTTAAGACACAACAGCTAAAAGAAGCAGCCTGGCATATCCTTAAGATCAGAGGTGTATGTTTGGTTATTCACAAGCCTTTCTTGAGGGAGTGTCAACAATTTCTTTGTAAGTCAACTACTTTTGTTTTTTTTTCCATTAGTCTGTTTTAATTATTAGATTCAATAGACATAAACAATTTGTCACATTGCTATAAAAGTTTCTAAATACTTTATTTTGGTTTGCCCCCAATTTTTCTTTGTGTCTGCCCCCAAAATTCATGTTGAAAGCTAATCATGAATATGATGGTATTAGGAGGTATTTGGGGCCTTTGAAGGTGATTAAACTGTGAGGGTGGAGCCCTCATAAATGGGATTAGTGTCCTAATAAAAGAGGCCCCAGAGAGCTGCCTTCTCCCTCCCAGACCCTTCCTGGCCCAACCCCCACAACCATGTGAGGACACAGCAAGACCAAGACGATACCATCTACGAACCAGGAAGTGGACCCTTACCAGATACTGAATCTACTGGTGCCTTAATATTGGACTACCCAGCCTCCAGAGCTGTGAGAAGTGGTGTATAAGTCATCTAGTCTGTGATACTTTGTTATAGCAACTCAAATAGATTAAGACATGCTCTCGGTTTTAGTACTTATCTTGTGAGGGACTGGTAACAATTTGAGGAGTGCATCAGGACTTGCACCAGATTTTGACTGATGCTTGTAGACTGGTAGAACAGTGGTTCCCACAGGGGCTTTACACTAGAATTCCTTGGAGGAAGCTCCCCCAAATCCTGATTAATTGAAGGGGTAGAAGGGAGAGATGATAATTGATCTGGTATTATATTTTTTTTAAAGCTTCCCAAGTCTTTCTAATATGCAGCCAAAGTTGAGAAACACTGGTTTAGAATAAAATGCTTAAATTTTGTTTCATTTTTGAACACTATTCATGTAGTGATAAATTTCAGATGTCAACTTGATGGAGCTAAGGGATGCCCAGAGAGCTGGTAAAGCTTATATCTGTGAGGGTGTTTCCAGAAGAGATTGGCATTTGAATCAGTGAGTTGAGAGGGGAAGACTCTTTCTCACCCAGGGTAGGCAGGCACCATTCAATTGGTGGAGGGTCCAGATAGAACAAAAAGGCAGAAGAAAGGCGAATTTTCTGTCTGTCTTTTGAAGATGAGACATTTTTCTTCTCGTGCCCCTAAACATCAAAACTTTAGGTTCCCTGGCCTTTGGACTCTGAGACTTGTGCCGGTGACCCCAGGTTCTCGGGCCTTCAGCCTCAGACTCAGAGTTTCACTGTCAGCTTCCCTGGTTCTCAAGCCAGAGAAGGAAAGGAGAGATTCTGAATTCTTTACACTTACACATTGCCTTCTATAGCAATTGGCCTTTAAGTTTGTACTTTGCCACAAGGGAGGGAACCCAGATAAATCCAGATGTGGTAACACATCTCTTAAATCCCTGATTCTCCTTTCTGTTCAGTACCTGCTCACTTGCATTGGAATCTCCAAATGGATGGTGGCACTGTAGCCCAGCTATTGCCTCCATGCATCCCTCCCTCGATGTATCTGTCCTTCCAATATCGTTGACTGTACTCCATGGCTCAGGCCATGTGTAGGGAGTTGAGTGATAGATAATAAGTAAAAGGACATAGTTCTTGTCCTTGAGGACCTCACAGTTTATTGGTGGATGCAGACATATAGGCACACACTGTGTGTTAGAATACATAATAAATAATATGGGAGGAATAATGTCTTATATTCTATGGGGACATAGCTTAGTTTTGGAAGGCATGGATGATTTTTGACAAAGCTATTCTTAGTCTTGAAGGATGAATGAGAACATAATTATCTTTGCTCATATTGTGGTCTGAGAAAAAAATCTTAGTTGGATGGTGTAAGGCAGACAAATTAGCAAAAGCATAGAAGTGAAGACAAAGTATGGTACCTTAGGGAAATCATAAGTTTTTGAGAATCACAATGGCTGGAAACACAGGCTTTAGTGTTATTCAATGTGTGTGTGCGCCTGTGTGTATGTATGTGTCTATACATACAATATGTCTCAAGTACTTTGCTAAGCTATTTCCACTGAGTCTCTCGCTCAGTTTTCACAACAATTCAATTGGAAAGATAAAATTACAATACTCTTTTTGTAGTCAGGGAATGAAAACTTAGAGAGGTAAAGCAACTTTCTGTAAAGGTTGGAGGAGGTGGACCTCGAACATATGACTGTGTGACACTAGGCCCATGTGCTTAAATATCACATCGCACAGCACTGCTCTGCCAGCTGTATGACATTATAGGGTGGTTTGGTTAATTTTATGTGGTTACTGAGCAAATATATATATATATTTATATAAATATATTTACTGTGTTTCCCCGAAAATAAGACAG
>VSMD01098842.1:0-26703 GCA_008750895.1 Mirza zaza
CGCGGCGTGGGCATTGGCCGTCTGAACGCGCGGCATTGGCCGTCTGAACCCGCGGCGTGGGCATTGGCCGTCTGAACGCGCGGCGTGGGCATTGGCCGTCTGAACGCGCGGCGTCTGCATTGGCCGTCTGAACGCGAGGCGTGGGCATTGGCCGTCTGAACGCGCGGCGTGGGCATTGGCCGTCTGAACGCGCGGCGTGGGCATTGGCCGTCTGAACTCGCGGCGTGGGCATTGGCCGTCCGAACCCGCGGCGTGGGCATTGCCGTCTGAACGCGAGGCGTGGGCATTGTCCGTCTGAACGCGCTGCATCGGCATTGCCGTCTGAACGCGCAGCGTGGGCATTGGCCGTCTGAACGCGCGTCGTCAGCATTGGCCGTCTGAACGCGCAGCGTGGGCATTGGCCGTCTGAACGCGCGGCGTGGGCATTGGCTATCTGAACGCAGCCCAGGACGTCTCTGACTCAGGAATAGAGGGCGAATTGGCTTCGAATTCCCACCAGCAAGCGTGCTCCTGTTTGGGGGGAGCCCCTCCCCCAGCCACTGCGGGCTGACTCTGCACCCTTCCGGACCGAGCCCCACTCTGAGGGGGCCAGAGCAAACCCAGTGGACAGGTCCCCTTTCTCCCGTGTCCTCCCCGCCCTGCGCCGAGGCCTCGGCGAGGCCTCCACAGGCTCTCGGCACCTGTTCGAGCTGCCCTAGAAAGCAAACCATAAACCCACAGAGGCTGACGTTTGCCATCGCTGGTCTCCGTTCGGTTCACCCAAAAGCAGGTCCCAGGAGCAGGATCCAGCACAACTTTGGGCGACGTAGGACCACTGTCAGGAGGCGGGAGGGGGTGCAGGGTGGGGGGCAGGCAGCCCGGGAGGAGCAGCTCATCGAGCCCCCATGGACAACTGGAGCCGAATCCTATGGGGGTCTCCGCAGGCCTGCAGCCCAGCGGCCTCCGAGCCCCCCACCCCCGCAAGGCCGCTGGGGTATTTACACACCCACTCCCTCAGCCGCCAGCCGAGGCTGCCCTGGAGGAGGAATTCCACAGGAGACCACAGAAGACACAAGGCCCAAGGGATCCGGTGGGTGTCTGCCACGTGGCCTCTCTCCCTCCCTGCATCCCCCGTCCCATCCTAAGAGAAGTCAGGAGACCCAGAGGGGAGGTTTGCACAGGCCTGCTGCAGTTGCCTCTGCGCCCCGAGCTGTGCCGTTCCTCCCGCTGCCACCTGGAACACAGCAGACGCGGCCAGGCCCGGGGCACTAACAGGCTTCTAGAAACACCCTGGAAGTCCTTAAATCCATAACCCAGATTGCAAGTGCCCCGCGGCTGGAGGCCGTCAGGAGTGATTACAAAAGGGCCGCTGTGTCCTCTTCTTTCCAGCAGCAGATGTTCCTGTCGTGCGTGCTGAAGAAGTCCAGATGTGTTTGCGCAGGATGCGGAGCCAGGGCCTCCCAGGGGCAGGGATGAAAGAGCAGAGGCCCAGCAGCTGGCACACAAGGGAGGCTGGTGTGAACCGGCCTGGGGCGGGAGGCCCTGCAGCCGGGCGGCGGCCGTTTCTACAGAGAAGGAGCCAGAGTGCGCATGGAGAGCGGCAAAGAGACAGCAGCAGCCACAGGCGTCTGGGCCCCAGGCTGGTGCTGAGTCTCCTGACTTCTGTGCCCGGGACGGGAAGGTGGCGCCGGGCTTGAGCTGGAGTGCACCATGGCTGGCAGTAGGTGCGGAGCCCAAACCCGCCCCCTCCCCCAGCAGGCATTTCCTTGTCAGCTGCTATGTTGGCAGCGCAAACGGTGAATCTGCAAAGGAAGAAAAGCCGGCACGCGAGCTCACTGAAAAGAAAGTGTGGCACAGCACAGCCCTGCTTAAGGGACAGTGAGATCGGGGGTGGCACGTGGGGAGTCCCTGGGACAAAGGTGTCGGGGCAGAAGCAGCTTCCCGCAAACCGGTTCCTCTCCCAGGTCTCTCCACCTCGGTAGACAGCAACTCGCCTCCCAGTTCTCAGCGGAAACCCTCAGAATCACCCCCTACTCCTCTCTTTCTCCCACACCCCTCACCTGGCAGCCCTACTTTCAAAATGGATGTAGAGTCCAGTCACCACCAGCCACTTCCTCTGTTGCCACTGTGGTCCCGGCTGCCATTATTGTCTCTGCCAGCGTATGAAACCAACGCCCGCCCGCCCTCCACCCACTCTCAGCACTTCTCGGATTGAAGTTTCCCCACTTCCCGTCTCTGCACTTGGCGAGTGAGCACGCACATGCCTCTTCGGCTGTGGTCTCTGCCTCTCCCTTTCTCCTCTGGGAACATGGGTTTTGTCCCTTTCGGCCTCTCCTGCCTGCCCAGTGCTTTGAGGAGTGCCCGGCCGAGGATCGGTACGTATTTGTTGAATTCATTCCTACTGAAGACCCCAGGCCCCATAGGTGCCGCTCTGCTGTGGCTTCTCTTGTCCTCTCGCTTAAGGGCCCTGAAGCAACCCCAGGTACTTTCCCCACAGGTAAGGGAGGAAGGAGCAGTCTCGGCTTCCCTGCTGGGAGAGATGCTCGGCGACAGTGAGCAGCGCGTGTCCAGGGACATTGCCACTGTCCGTCTCATCCTGAGGGTCCTTAGCCCAGCGCAGGTGCTCCGGACATTTGCTGAGTTGCACCAAGTGACCAACCTCCCTTCCTGGTGGCCCAGGCTGGCTTCTCCCTCCCACTTACATGCCTGTCCTCTGTGCTCTCCTAGCCCCCCTGGCTTTTCTCTAGATGAATGCACATGACACTGTCTTTGAGTGTGACTCCACTGAGGGCAGCAGCAGGACTTTGTTCTCTGTAACCTTCTGTCCACCTCGTACCTCCATGTTCTGACGCCTGGCAGCTGCTCGCTAACTCCAAACGGTGAATGAATGAATGAATGGAGTGCGTAAAACAGCAAAAGCAAAATGGTGAACCCCAAACCCAAGTTAGCTGAACCCTCCCAAAACCAGTGGGGCTCACGTACCACCCAGATCCGGGTAAGGGCTGGATGATCCAGAGGACAGACACGTCCCCAGCCAGGCTGAGCAGAGAACAGACACACACATAAGGGACGTGTGCCGGCACTCTCGACAGCCGCATCAGACGTGCAGAACTGCGGCCGCTGCCCAGAGCCGGCCGGCGGCAGGCACGCCAGGCCCATCTGCAGGGGCTTCCCGGCCCTGGCAGGTCCAATCCGGGCAGAGCTCTAACTCTGCTCAATTGCAATCTGTGTTTATGGGCCCATAATCAAATGGAAACTGAAAGTTTCTCGTGAGAATCATCTGTCAAAATTGTGTGGTGTCCAGGCCCAGCGCTGGGAGGCTGGCTTATAAATTCCAAGCTCTGCTCCAGCTCTGCGCTCTCTCCAGGGACTCGTGGGTCATTTTTCAACCCAGCACTAATCCGGGGAACTCGATCTTCGATCAAACACTGTGTCTAACAGGCCGGGTATGCGGGATACTGATTGTCCCCTGTGGGATCAGGGAGGTAAGAGTGATCACGGGAGGTGAATTCACGAGCCGAGCTCACCTTTCCCTGACGCCGAGCAGCCTGCACGGCCACCTGCGCCCTGCACCCACCTGACAGCTGCCCTGCCCTGAGCAGACGCCTCCAGACCCTGCATAGCACCGCCTGCTGCAACGACAGGGCCTTCAGCCAAAGGACAGAGCCACCTCTCTTAAAAAATGATTTTCCTAATTACAAAGGGAGCCAGGGCAGTAAAAGCAGAAAACCAAAAAGCACAAGGAAAAGAAAAATTGCCCATAATTCCATCCCCTGGAGGAAAACTCTTTTAACATTTTTTGCAACATAGATCCCCAGCCTTCTTTCTCTGTCCTCTCGATGCTTTTTCTTTATAAACGTAAGTGCTGTTGTACTTACCGCTTCCAGCCTGCTTCCCCACGCCCGCCCCGCCGACTAACCAGGGCACCGTGGCCATTCGGCCACACCGCTACCTTTCCTACACCACACTTTTTAATGGCCGCATTAATTTTCTTGGTCAGTCCCTTTTATTGAACAATTGCTTTGTTTCCAGTTCCCCAGCAGTATCAAAGACGCTGCGAAAAAACACATCGTACATAGATCTTTGTGCGAATCCGATTATTTCCTTAAGATAAATTCGTGGGAGTGAAATTGTGCTGGGTGAAAGCATACGTACATTTTTTTAAAGTCTTTTCCTATTTTGTGCACTCTCTCTCGTTGTGTTCCGTGTCTTTAGAAATAAGCCAAATATTTGGGGGAGGGGGGTAGTTTTAACTGGTAGTCACCCTAGAATAACGTAAGCAGAGTAAAGAAATGTCCTACCTGTCACAGACACGAGCGGGACGGTTCCTCTTTCTGCTCACGCAGAATCACGGGTTCCCTCCTTTGGCGCCAGCACATCTGGAGGCTTGAGTAGTGGATCCTTTTAAAATATTAACCCCGAGCCCCCAAGCTCCTAACTCCAGTGCATCCGTTAGGAATTATTTAAAAGGTAACACTGCACCTGCTCCTTGCTCTGTGAGACTTTGACCTGAACACGGCTACTTCAGGGGGTGACCTGGGGAGGGGCGTGGTCCGGTCAGGGCTGGAGGGGGGAGGACGAGTGGGCTGGCTCAGCTGGGGAAGGACGGTAAGGCAAGGGCAATTGGAAGGGGTAAGAACAGCAATTGGAAGAGGAAGGGGGTTGAATCCCCTGGGAGCAGAGTGAGCACAGAAGCCTCTTTTCTGTTGCTGCACTACGTGGAAGCTTGAGTGACAGCTTAGAGCCAGCCTGGGTGGCCACTTAAATGGAACTAAAACGCTGGGGGTGTGCAGGGCAGAGCAAGGCCTATTGCTGTTTAACATCCGTCCATCCAGTCCTGGTACAAACTCGCAGAGACGGCCCCCGGGCCCCTGCGCAGAACTTTCCCTTGAGAGATACCCATCAGGCCCCCAGGGGCAGAGCCAGCCTCCAGGAGAATTGTAAATAGGGCAAAGTTGTCTTTGGGGGGGGGGGGTCCTTGCACCTCCCCGGCAGTGCCTTTCTTCCTTCCTTCCCCCTACCCTCCAGAAGTGCAACACCAGCCACCTGCTGCTGCCCCCGACAGACAGCTGGTGGGGCGAGAAGAACGTGGCTTCGGGCCAGAGAGACCTGCGTCCCGTACCCCGGCTCTTCCTTCACTGTGCAATCCGGGGAACTTACTCAACCTTTCTGGTCCTCTGTTTTCTCATCTGTACAAGGGGCGAAAAAGATGCCCGCTTGATTTCTTGTTGTTGTAGACTTACACGAGATGCCCCATAAATTCGAAAGTACTCGACGCAGAGTTTGCACATGATAGATGCTCGATGAATGTCATTTGCCACACTTTCTGTCCCCACGTCCAGGACTGCCATTCCCAGGAGGGCTGCACACCCTGGACCGTGCTGTGAGGCCAGACCCCATGCTCTGATCACTTTGGAAAAGACCAGATCAGCTACATGATGCTGAATGTTGGTGATCCTTCAGGAATTTATGTTAAGTAAATAATGATGAATTTAGCTGAAAAATTGCTTTTGACAACATTGTTGCTAATACTTGAGAACCAGGTGCAATCTAAATATCAAGCTATAGAGGACTAAACAAGATATAAAACATCCGTACAATGAAACACTATCAATATAAATTTTGGTCAATCTGTGAGGTAAGGAAAAAATGATAATCGCATTTTTGGTGTCCATTTGCATTTCTTTAATCTTTTTATTGGCTCATTGTGTCTCCTGTCCTGTGCACTGCCTACTCACATCACATGTGCATCTTTATATTTGCTTATTTTCTTTTTTTTTTTTCTTATGGGTTGTCTGAGCACTGCAAATTAATAAATTGGCTTCTTGGCTGTGATTCGTGCTACAAAATATTTTTTCCCATTTGCTCCTTGTCTTTTGACCTCAACTGTAGGTTGTCTATATTTTTCCCCACACTAAAGTTTTAATTTTTCTAAACTAGATAAATCAATCTTTTCTTACACGGCTTCTGGATTTTATTTCCATTTTGGAAACCGGTTCCAACATTACAAATATATTTACCCAACTTCCTCCTAACGTTTATTGCTTCATTTTTTTTTTTCTTTAAGATTTCCATCCCTGGACATCTAGAATGTATTCTGGGATAAGGAGTTAGGTGGGACTCCTGCCTCTCCCCCAAAGTGTTAGCGAGTTATCCCGACACCATTTATTGAATAACCCCCCATCGGACAAATCCTTTCAATAAATCCTTCTGTGAGGGGGTCACGGAGCACTTTAAGAATCCGATGGGCATTACGGACGCTCTCCCTAGGAGAGAACATGCACGTAGAATCCACGTTAAATTTCACACACAATTTCAGCAGAGCCCGTGAACCTTCCAAAGCACATTCGTTGACTCCTGAGGGGTCTGTAATCTCTAGATTTAAAAAAAAAAAAAAACTCTTATTTCATGTGGAAGTAAAAGTGCTGACATGGTGGGATTCCAGCTCCAACACAGGTCAGTGAGAAATCGCTTTGTAGTGGAGAAAGCGCTAAAAATAACCCCACAACCTCCTCCAGGCAGAAGACTCCAGGCCTGACCTCAGAGCTGCTGGGTGAGCCCAGGATCCCACCGTCCCCACGTCCTGGGAGCTTGCCACGTTCCGCCCATGTGCTCCTGGCTCAGAGCAGCCAGGGGATAGCGCACAGCCTTCTTCCTCCAGTGCAAGGGGCTCCTGTCCAACGACCCCTCCTGCAGCAGCGGGCGGGGCCAGGAACGCTGGCTCATGGGACTCAGCTTCTCTCGGCGCCACACAGAGTCTCAGCCCATTGCAGACTCCGCTTTCCACCCCGAATTTGCCTGCTCCTGCCTGGACCTGATCTTCCGGGTCCTATGTGTCCTTTCTCACACACTCGCCCTTAAATCTTGCCCGTCCTTGAAGGCTGGCGCTGGTCATTGGCTTTTGGACCCTTTGGGAAGTAAAGGTTTGAGCGGGGCTGACCCCATTGCACCTTCGTGGCTTCTGGCTCAGTGGCGGCGGCGGCTCCAACCTGACCACATGGCGTTTCCGGACGGGCCTTTCCTCCCTCTCAACCCAACAGTGCTGCTCCATTCCTCTGGCTCTAAATGCTCACCTGGGAACATTCCGAATCAGAAGTCCGTAGGGAGGGCCAGCTACGTCCTTTGTGCGGCCCAGGACACAATTGGAAGGGCAGGGCCCCTTGTTCAAAAAGTATTAAGAATCTCATGATGACAACAGCAGAGAGTTAAACCCTCCTGAGTGTGGGGTCGTCTGAGTTTGGGGCCTGTGAGGCCATGTGAGTCACTGGCCGGGGAAGCCAGCCCTTGCCCTGGGTGACACAGGTGGGCACTCCAGTTGGACAATCGCTGTTCTGGCCAGCACTGACGCTCATTACGCATGCAGTCTCACCTGGCTCCAGGAACGGTCCCAGGCCTTAACAAGGGTCATCATCTCCTGGCCCCACGGTCCCTGTGCCCAGGCTGCCCACAGTGGGACCTGGATGCCCTCTGGAAGTCTCCTCTCCACGCCCTCCCCTCCTGGCCTTGGCCCTGCTCAGACACGTGCTAACACTGCAGTTAGCATCCCTGTCGCTGACTACGAACAGCTTGTGCTGGTCTCGGCCGGATGAAAGGAAATCCCACATCCACATTCTTTGTGGGGATGAAGGTTTGTGCCACACACATGTACACAGAGATCCAGGGTTTCCCCAAGTGTTTCTCAGCAACCCTACCCCCATATGCACACACATGTGCACACAGGGAGGCCCCTGCCTGTGAGCTTGGGCCTGGCCTGACCAGGGTGACAGCCACCTTGTCCACCACCTGGCACACAGCAGCCCCTCTGCTTGCCCTGGGGCAGCCGGGCCCTGGCAGGACGACGGCAGCTGGAGGCGACCTGAGGCTGGAGGCTGAGCCTCGCCCGCCCTCCCCCCCATCTCCGGAAGCCTCATGCTGTCAGACTCCCAGGTGTGACATCTGTTCCCACCCCAGAGGCCTCTGCTATACCCCTGGCGTCCCCCAGCCCCTGAGGTCCCACTTCAAGGTCTGAGCCTCTCAGATGTGCCCTCAGTGTCCTGCAGAGGGCGTCTGTCCAGGCAGCCTCTGTCCCTGCCGTCCATGCTCTGAAATCTATCTCGTTTCGACAAACACTAACTTAGCAGCTACTAAGCTCCAGTGGCCATGCAGGGCACTGGGGTCACGGGTTATTAAAATCTCGTCCCTGCTCCTGAGCAGCACACAGTCTAGTTCCCAGAGACAGAGGCAGCTGTCACAGTGGCACATCGGCACCGGCTCATACCAGCTCATACCGCCGGCTCGTGACAGCCTGCTGCTACATTTCAGGGAATGTTTCAAGTCCATAGTTAAAGCATCAACAGCTAAAAATCATAATCCTCGGAATATTTACACCACAGAAATTGGCAAATGCCACAAATCAAGCTTTTTTATGTTTTTGGAGCACCGCTGCAGTTGCGTGATGCTGAGTAAGTCAGCTTTCCTCTCTGAGCCCCCTTTTTGTGCCCCTGAATAGGATACTCAGTGCACCCCTTTCACCGACTGTTGTGCAGATGAGACGAGATTCCCCCACGGCGTGCTCGTCCCTCAGGGCCCGGCATAGAGAACCTGCCCAACAGTGCATAGCTCTTGTCATTTTATAAATGCAATGATGTTATTATGCAAATAAGTAACCCTAACACAGAGTGCTCCTTACAACTTGCATTACAGGAACGTACATGAGGAAGCGGTTCACTCTGCGTGGGGAACAGGGCAGCAGTCCAGGAAGGCCTTGAACCAAGCCCTGAAGAGCAAGCTGGGTGTGCCAAAGCAGACCAGGTAGACCAGATGGGCCAGGAAGGGAGAGGTTGTCCAGGCAGAAGAAAGGGTATGTGCCAGGGCAGGGAGGCATGGGGGTGCTTGCAGAACAGTATGAGGTGACTGGCATGTGGAGCCAGCAGCAGGACAGTGGCCAGGGTAGGCTGCCTCCTGCATCAGCCTCCAGGGTGGCCCTCCTCTCCAGAGACAGTGGAAAGTGTCCCCAGAGTCACTGACAGAGTACAAGGACAGGTTGCCACTGAGATGAACTCCAGCACCAAGCCCAAAGTACCAGAACCATCGGTCACTCCCCGAGATTCTCAAATGCATGCCCCATGGTCCCCAAGGCTTCCGAAGCTGGTCCTCACTCCCCCATTCCCTTCCAGCTCTTTCCAGGTAAGATAGCCAAGGTGCATTGTCATGCCCCCCCTCCCTGTCCATGCATGCATTCTGCCTCCTTCTAAGGGCTGAGGTCTATTGGAACAGCTGCTTCGGGAATGCCTGCAGAGACAAGTCGTGATAGGAATTCTCCTGTGAGTCCTTCCTTCCCACCATGACCTCTCCTGTCCCTCAGCCCTTGAGGGCAAGTCCATGTCGTTCCTCTGTTGGCCAGAAGGGGTCACTACTTCCATGTGCCCCTAAACTTGATGGGTGGCTGGCTCCTCCCCGGCTCCCCTCCATCCTTCCTCTTCCAGCAGACGACCCAACCACCGCGGTGTCACCTTCAGAGAGACTCGCCTCTGCATTCCAGCAGGCAAGGACGGCGGACAAGGCTGTGCGCCAGCGATGTTCTCATCGTGAGAGCCAAGCATCCGCCCTTTGATGTGTAGTGGTCAAGGTCTGCAGATGGAGCTTGGCCATCGTCACCACTGTTAAAAGTCATGTTTAACCATATTATGTGATCATCTTTAATGCCATTGTGATTATCACTTAACACTTAGTGAGGCCAGCTCAGCATCTCCCCTGCACCTCTGTCCTTCCTAAGGGGTGCCGAAACCAAGAGGGGTTGAAATCGGCTTCTTTTCTCCCGCTGGAGGGACAGGTCTAGGGCAGGGGGTATAAACTTAATGGCAGTCGTGTCAACAGTGCCCACACCTGTACCTGTCGCAGGCATGGCTAATGGAGGCCAGTTCTCCACCCCAAAGTCCAGATACCGACTCACAACCTTCTCAACACAGCGTTTTTAGAGTCGCTAAAGTTTCTTTGTGCTGGAATTTGAAATGTCCAAAGTAGCCTTTCAGGTTCTGAAAAAAAAAATTATGGAAAATTGGTTCTCAAACCACTGTTCTGGGCAGGAAGCACTGGTACATCCTAACCCGTGCAGAACACTGAGAGCTGTTGAGATATGGAGGTAACTATGTCACGTTGTGCTACATCATATCCCATTTCATATGAGATTCTGGGTGTCGATGATAGGATAAGTGCCGAAAGTCTCTGAAAAAATTTGGAAAACAACAGAATAATGAAAGAAATTATAGGTACTAATGCATTCTATCCACAAATTGAGAAGAGATAGTTATTATCCTATTGCACCAGTAGAACAAGCCCCCGAGTTCAGTGTGTAGAACCGAAGATTGTTCAGAGCAGGGACTAGGAGCTACAGAATGGAGAAAAGAACACAGGATTTGAAGTCAGGAGACAGGATCCTAGTCCAAGCCCCAACAGAAATAACACCTGGCCTTGGAGGAGAGGCGTCATGTCTCTGAGCCTTGGTTTTCTCATCTGTTAAGCGGAGACCACCATGTCCATCTGCTCGGCTCCTGCGAAAATTAAGAACAACAACATAGACACAAGTGCTAAGTCCTGAATCGCTGCTTCTGAGATCGGGCTGGGATCAGGTAGTCACCTGAGCGGAAGCAGAGGAGACGGGTGCCTCCCCAGGTGAATGAGTAATCCCCCGTGGGCAAGTACCAGGCTGACCGGGCGCCAGGGGGACCCACGCTTTCCCCCTGGGGTAGGTTGGGGCTGTTCAGAGAGGGTCCCATCCGCCTCCACCACCTTTCTGTCTTTGCAAATCTTCTTTCTCCTCCCTTTACCCCTTGGGTTCCCTCCTCCATCCTCTGAGGACAGAAGAATTGGCAGCGAGTGTCACACCAGCGCATCCCCACGCTGTTCTGGGAGGGTGGGCGGCAGGGCGCACGCCTGGCCGGGGTCAGGCATGGCGACGATGACGCGAGGTGCAGCAGGGGTCCAGGCGTGGCCCGCGGCTACAGAGCACAGAGCTGATGGGCACCCAAAGGACACTTTCTAGGGGCCAAGCTGGAGGGGAGAACAAAAGAGAAAGTCAGGTGTTTCGATCTACGGGGAAGGGCAGAGAACCTGACGCAAGGCAGTGGGCGTCTCCCAGCCAGTGCTGGCAAGAAGCAGGTGCGTGTTCGCGTGGGGTGATGGGTGAGAGTTGAATACAGGGAAGCCTTTAGGGAGCCCCAGCAGGATGGTCTACCATCCCAGGAGTCCAAGGATGAACAGCAAGGGAAGGGACCAGGTACCTGAATCTCGGAGAGCAGCTACAGGAGAGGACGGCCAGCAGGAGCTGTGGCCTTGGGCAGAGGGATGTGGGCAAGCCCGGCAGCTGCAAGGAGGCCTCCAGGAAATGACGATCCAACTCCCTCTCCTCTCACCCCCGATCTCCAGTCGTGCCCCCCACTGGCCTCTCCTGGGTGAAGCGGAGGCAAAGGAGCCTCTTGAAAGTCTCTGTGAGAGCACAGAGCAGGGTGAAGGAGGGTGAGAAGAGCTCTGGGGAAGCAGCCAGAAGACAGCGCAGCCAGGGACAGAAATGCCAAGACAGAGCAAGCAGGCTTGGGGGCAGCTGGGAGGTGAGGATCTAAGGGAATTGCAAATGCCTGGAAAACAGGAACAGAAACCTTTTTAGAGGGGTAGAGAGAGCCTATAAACAACAACACATTCCCAGCCTCCCTTATAGCCAAGGCCTGAATATATGCACCACCTGGGGCCAGTGAGATCTGAGGGGAAACATTTTGGAGCGTCTGGAATAGATTTTACATCCTTATACAATGAAACATGGGCGGGGGGGAGAAACTGCAGTTAGATATGGCTTTGTGCCATCAAGATGTTTGGAGCAATGGCAGCCCTCTTGCAACCATGAGGAAACTAGCGTCACGCTGAGAATAGCAGAGCATAAAGATGGAAAGAACCTGGGTCTATGACGACATCACTAGATCATCACACCAGCTCTAGAACCACCTTGCCTCCAGGCTTCTTGTTAGGGGAAAAAAACAAACATCCTTGTCATTAAGGCACTGGCACCTGGCTCTTCTGAGATGCAGTTGCAAGTATCTCAGCTGGAGCAAATGGACTGTCCCAGGATGCAGCAGAATGCCCGACACATAGTAGGTGTTCAATCAATACTCACTGATGAATCAATAAAGTGGTGATGGACGGACCCGGAACATGTGAGTGAATGCCAGGTGTCACGAAACCATTTCCTCTCCGCCTTTCCGGACAGCGAGGAGAAACCTAATCTCCCCAAAAAAGGAGAAGGTCGGCGACTGTGGCCCGTCTTCGAGGACAGGCACAGGAAGGCCACGCTGCCACACACATACAGATGACTCATAAAGACGTGTCTGTACCCCCTTCAAATGGTGATGTTTCTGTAATAAAGAATTTAATAACCCGCTGTGCCTGCGCAGAGAGAAAACTCATTTGTTTAATAGGCAGCAGTTTGGCTTTGTCATGTTCATTTAGTTTTTAATGACACACAGTTGTGCCAATATTGATTTTAGCTTATAGGGACTCAAAAAATTTACTGTCTAGATGGATCCGAGATGCAACCATTTCAGTCTTGCCTGCTCTGAAGACACACGCTGTCCGGCCCTGGCCTCCGATTGGCCCCGGCCCTCCCTGCCACTTTGTCCCTGCCTCACCTCTCACCCTCAGCGGGTGGGAGCCGTGACGCTGCTGCCGCGGGAGGTGATGTGTTTTCATCTTGGAAAGCAGAGCCGGGCTGTGTCGAGGAAACGGGAGTTAATTTTGCAGGCGCGGTCGAGGCTATGAGTTATTCGTGCGTGTGCACGCACATGCGTGTGTGTGTGTGTGTGTGTGTGCGTGTAGGCACGCCGTGTGCGGCCACTCAAGCACAGGCCCAAAGCATGCATCCCGGGAGGGGAAACAAGGGCCCTGCTGGCCATTCAGAGAGTGACTTCAAATGCCGCTCGGACCCGCTGGGCTCAGGCACCTCTCCTTAGCATTACTTACCATTTTGTTTTTGTTTTTATTTTTAACTAGGGACTGTACAGAAACAGCAAAAGGTATTACTGAGACGAGCGGAACCTGCGCTTTGTTTTCTGAACAGTCAATTTAGGCATAAATTCATGCAACAGGCCCTTGGTGTTTGTGGGTTTGACATTTGTAATCTCAACTGTGTAGTTTCAGTTATTCGAGAACAGCACTGGGGGGATCGACCAGAATAATAATAGCCAACATTTATTCAGCACATACTATGTGCCAGGTGCATGGCGTACAGTCATTTATGGGAATTATTGAATCTCCGCACCACCCCGTGAAGGTAGATAGGTTAGTATATTTTAATCTCCATTCTAGAGGGGAGGAAAGCTCTGCTTGCAGAGGTGAAATAACTGGTCCAAGGTCCCGAAACAGTGAGTGACTCCAAACCGTGATCTCTGCATTTTAACGGCATGGAGCGCACATCTCACGTGAATGCAATAAACTGGTGTCCAGAGCTCGTCAGAGCTTCCTAGCGAGTGACCCCAGCTGACCAGGCATCATCTGCAGCGGGGGGTGGATGAGTGGGCAGGCAGGACACGGCTCCGCATCAAGGCCACGGCCACGTGTGTCACATCTGTTTCTCTGCTGCCCTTTGACGCGGCCACCCTTTCCCAAGGGAGCCACGTGACACTTGCCCGGTGGCTGCCCTTCCTAACCCTAGTGTTGCCGTTACAATAAGGCCAGCGCTAGGGAGAGAAGAGCTATAGCTCTGTAGGTAGCACATTATGATAATGAATCATATTAAATGTAATTTCATGTCGTTGGCCTACTTTATTTATGTAAGTTTGAGCGAGTGCTTTCTTCATGATGGGGAAGTCATTGAAGACTGATTCTCTGATTCATGGAGTTTGAAAGGGCCTATAAACCATCCATACACGGCCAGTCCCCAGAGAGGTGAAATGACCTGCCCAAGGTCATGCAATTCAATTTGAAGTTGTGGACTTTTCTAGGAAAGAGGGCATCGCAACCTGCAGCAGGAAAGCACACCCCCATAGGAACCGTGGTCCTCCGGGATGCTGGTTTTCGCAGGCACCCAGAGCGCCACTTCCAGGAGAGCACTCGCCATGCTCATAACCACACCCCTGACACCTCCGCTGTTGACTTGCTGTCACTCTCCCTGCAAATGCCCAGATCCCAGCACAGTGGCCAGGCAGGAGCTGCAGGGGCTGGGCCCTGTGTTCCTCTCTGGCCTCTTCTTGCTCCCACCCTGCGGCTTCACTGGCCTTTCAGGATCTCCTTCCTGCCACAGGACCTTTGCTCGTGCCAGAATACTCTTCCTCTCACCCCCTGTTAAATTCCTATTTTTCTTTCAGATATCAATCAATGCATCCCTTCCTTGCGGCACTCCACGCAACCTCTCAGGGCCAGTGCCCTCTCACGGCTCTACAGAGCTCTTCAATGTTGCTACGACCTCATGTATAATCGTATGCTTATTCATAGGAGACTTTAATGTTTATCTCCTCCCCTGAACTGTGGACTCCTTGAGAGTGTGGTCCCCACTGCTGTTTAGTAAACTGCCCCCAAACTTAGTCATTTAAAACAACCATTGTGTTTTGCTCATGATTTTGTGGTCCAGGAATGTGGGAAAGTCTCCCCTGGGCACTTGGCTCTCCCACACAGCTGCAGTCAGGTGTCAGCTGGAGCTGCGGTCACCCGAAAGCCTGACTGGGCTGGACATCCAGGAGGGCACATGCACTGGCCTGGCAGGTGATTGCTGTTGGCTGCAAGCTCAGGTGGGCTGTCGACCAGAGCCGTGACAGGTGGCCTCCCCAGCATGGTGGTCTCCGTGTACTTGAACTTGTTACAGGCCCCAAAGTGAGCTGTCTGGCTTCCACAGATCTGTCTTTGGAAGTCACTCAGCATCACAGGACTTCAGCTGCCTTCTGCTGGTTATAAGAGAGTCCCTGGGGCCAGCTCAGGTTCAAGGAGAAAGCCCTAGACTCCACCCTTGACGGAGGAGTGGCAAGGCCACGTTGCGAAGAGTACGTGGGAGATATTAACATTTTTGCAGTCACCTTTGATAAACGCCATCTGCTACACTGCAGGAAGGATGCCATCTTTCCTTCCTTCATTGAATCCCCAGTGCCTGCACAAGAGTTCAATAATTATTGGATCAAAAAGGAGATGGATGGATGAATAAAATAGATACAGGTGCATAAAATCAGGAAGAAGGAAGCACCGTTGGGGAAGGAGCTGAACTGAGCACGAGAACAACGGCGATGCCCTCAGGCCTGTGGGGAACGCGGACGCTCTTTGGCAACTGGCTTTCCTCGCTCTTGTCCAAGAGGCGGCTCTGCTGCCGTCCCCACCCGACACTCGCGGGTGCCGTTCCTGCCCACCTGTGGGCGTGCACTCAGAAAGAAAACACCTCAGTTCAGTATCAGTCGGAGGAAAATAAAACGAGGAAAACGAATCTGCCGTAGAAAACGAGCTAGACACAAGCCGAAGGGCTCCCAGTGCCTCGCAGAGCCCGGAAGATATATAATTTAATTATCTCGGCATCCTGCTCTCGTGCCCGTCACCGGAGAGAGGGGCCTGTGTTTTATGCTGTGTCATGCAGCCGGGGCACTCGGGGCAATGTCTCTGCTCCTAAAGCCAGTGACGGATTCAATAATGCGGACTTCTTTGATTTACTCCCCTTGGAGGGTGACAGGTTAATAAAACTTGAGTCAACTTGGTAGATTGCCCTTCCTCGTTCCCGTGACGGGGTGGAGCACACGTGGATTGCGGTCCAGTGCAGGCAGCGCCTCACCTTGAAAGAGAGTCGGCCTGTCCCCAGCCCTGCCTCGGCGTCCTCAGAGCTTCCCAGGGCCTGGGCACCCACCGTCAGGCAACGTGTGGCCAGTGTCACTGCTCAGCCCGGGGCACGGCCGGCTCCCTGTGGCCAGGCCTCCGGCAGGCTCACGCCCAGCTAACAGGAGCATCGAGGCCACGAGCCTGCTCGGGAGATGGCTCAGGGCGCCACGGCCCGTGCACGAGCAGGGCCCACGTGCATCTGTGACGGGGTCTGTGCCTGCCGCTGGCAGCACACCCTGCCCAGCCCTCAGGCCCTGGGGCCCATCAGCCCTCACACCGTGTGAGATGCCAACTTGCAGAAAACTATATTGGCAGAGCCTCACTGAATGCAACTCAAGAAGAGCCATCCTGCCCCCATTAACCAGAACAGAACCCAGCTGAGATTCCAAGGGCCTCCCAATATTCAGGAACATTCTCCATCAGTAGGTGAGTGTTAAAAAGCCCCCCACACACACACTCTGGAGAAAGGAGGGCAGGTGCACCTTGTTTTACTGAACTTGGCTTTATTGCTCTTCGTAATAAAGATTGAAGGTTAGTGGCTGCCCTGCCTGCGACCAGCAAGTCTGTGGGCGCCGTTTTTTCCAGCAGCACCTGCTCACGTTGTGTCTCTGGTCACAGTTTGGTAGCTCGCACGGTTTTTCAAACTTTTTAATTATTATCATTATCTGTTGTAATGATCTTTGATCAGTGACCTTTGATGTTGCTGTTGTCATTTCTCTGAGGCGCTGCGAACCGTACCCACAGAAGACGGCGTAAGATGGTGACTTAATCGACAGGTGTGGTGTGTTCCGACCGCTGCAACGACCAGCGGCTCCCCTGTCTTGCGTCCTCTTCTCAGGCCTCCCTGTTCCCTGACACACAGCAATATTGAAATTAGGCCAATGCTTAGCCCTACGGTGGCCCGTAAGTGTTCAAGCGACAGGCACAGTCACGTCTCTCATTTCAAATCAAAAGCTCAGCGAGGGAGGCATGTCCAACGCTGAGACAGACCAAAACCCAGGCCTCTGCCCCCATCCGTTGGCTAAGTTGTGAGTGCGAAGGAAAAGTTCTGGAAGGAAACTAAAAGCGCTACTCCGGTGAACACACGAATGACGAGGAAATGAAGCAGCCTTCTTGCTGGTATGGAGAAAGTTTTAACAGTCTGGGTGGAAGGTCGAACCAGCAGCAACCTTCCCTGAAGCCAAAGCCTGATCCAGAGCAAGGGCCTGACTCTCTTCAATCCAAAGGCTAAGGGGGGTGGGGGGAAGCTGCGGAAGAAAAGTTTAAAGCCAGCAGAGGTCTGTTCACGAGGCATAAGGAAAGAAGCCGTCTACATAGCATAAAAGTGCAAGGTGCAGTAAGGGCTGATGGAGAAGCCACAGCAAGTTGTCCAGAAGATGTCGCTGAGATCATTGATGAAGGTGGCCACACTAAAAGATAGCTTCTTACTGTAGATGGAACAGCCTTCTGTTGGGAGCAGATTCCAGCTGGGACCTTCATAGCTAGAGAGGAGAAGTCAGTGCCTGGCTTCCAAGCTTCAAGGGACAGGCTGACTCTCCTATTAGGGCCTAATGCAGCTGGGGCCTTTAAGTTGAAGGCAGTGCTCATTTTCTATTCCAAAAATCCTAGGGCCCTTAAGAATTATGCCAAATCTACTGAGCCTGTGCTTCCTAAATGGAGCCACGAAGCCCGGATGACAGCACATCTGTTTACGGCATGGCTTACTGAATATTTTAAGCCCACTGTTGGGAACCACTGCTCAGAAAAAAAGATTCCTTTCAAAATATCACTGCTCACTGACAATGCACCTGGTCACCTGAGAGCTCTGACGGAGCTGTACAAAGAGATTAATGCTATTCTCATGCCTACCATCACAATATTCGTTCTGCTGCCCGTGGATTGAAGAATAATTTTTATTTTCAAGTCTTATTATTTAAGAAACCCATTTCATAAGGCTAGAGCTGCCATACATAGTGATTCCTCTGATGGATCTGGGCAAAGTACACTTAAAACCTTCTGGAAAGGATTCACCATTCCAGATGCCATTAAGAACATTCAATGATTCATGGGAGGTCAAAACATCAACATGAACGGGAGTTTGGAAGAAGTTGATTCCAGCCCTCCTGGGTGACTTTGAGGAGTTTAAGACCTCAGTGGAGGAGGTAATTGTAGACGTGGTGGAAATAGCAAGAGAACGAGAATTAGAAGCGGAACCCAAAAGTGTGACTGAATTGCTGCAGCCTCGTGACCAAACTTGAACATGTTGGGAGCTACTTCTTATGGATGAGCAAGGGAAGAGATTGCTGGAGATGGAACCCACTCCTGGTGAAGATGCTGTGAACATCGGTGCAAGGACAACAAAGGATTTAGAACATTCCATAAACTTAGTGGATAAAGCCACAGTAGGCTTTGAGAGGACCGGCTCCCATTTTAGAAGAAGTTCTACTGTGGGTAAGATGCTATCAAACAGCATCACATGCTACAGAGAAATCTTTAGTGAAAGGAAAAGTCAATCTGTGTGGCAAAACGTCATTGCTGTCTTATTTTAAGAACTTGCCACAGCCACCCCAGCCCTCAGCAGCCACCACCCTGAAAATCAGTCGGCAGTCGTCAACACCGAGGCGAGACCCTCCACAAGCAAAAGGCTCACACCTTGCTGAAGGCTCAGATGACTGCTATTAATAGCATTTTTCAGCAGTGAGATATTTTTAAATTAAGATATGTACATTGTTTTTGAGACATAATGCCAGTGCCCACTTGATAGACCACAGTGCAGTGTAAACATAACTTTCGTATACACTGGAAAACCAAAACACTCAAGGGGCTAGCTTTGTTGAAATATTTGCTTTGTTGCCTCATTTCAACTTGATCCCCTCTTTGAAGACCCTGTCCCCAAACACAGTCACCTTCTGGGGTTCTGGGGCTCAGGACCTCAACCCCTCTTCCGTATAACCTTTGAGGGCACAAAATCCATCCTATAACATCTAGGAATTGGGCAGTGGCTGTGGCTGGGGACAGAAATGAGCAGGGAGGGTGGGTGGTGAATTGAGAAAGCCTGAGATTGTTTTTTGTCTTTCCAGAGGCGGGAGTAAGTTTTCTTTTTCCTAAAAAATGGTGGTCGTGAGAGGGGAGCATGGCAAGACCGGAGGGATGCCAAAGGGTGCCAAGGACGAGCTGGCGGGGACAAGGAAGTGCAGGACACCCGCTGGGAGAGGCAGGGAGAGGCTCACAAGGAAAGAGCTGGAGCTGGCCCTGAGGCACGCTTGAGAGGGTGGCCATGGGGGAAGGCAGCCCCAGGGCCCCGTGGGCCAAGGATGGGGGTCTCTGGCTGGCTGGTCTTACCCCACCACCCCCGACCCCCCATGCCAGTGAGGGGGTGTGGCTTACTCCTGCCGTGGATGACAGGGTCTGGGGGCTTAAGTCTCCTTGGGCAGCCTGCAGACGGAAGACTAGGGTGTGGGGGTGTGGGGCACCCAGGTACCTACACCTCCCGCGACTTGTGCTGAGGATGCAGGCAAGGGGGACCCATGCTGCTTGGCGGGGCCTGTCTCCCAGGTCACAGGCAGGGCGTGGTGCTTAGTAACGAGCTACTCTCCGCAAGTGGGCCCAGACCCTTCCTAGCAAGGTGGATCCCGGCCAAAGACAGCAGTTACAAGCCCTCCTGTGTCCGCGCTGTCTGCTGCAAAAGGAGGGAAAAGCAAACCGAGAAACAAACAAAACAGATTACATAATCTTAAAAACTGACAAGGAGAGGGGCTCCTCTGAAGCTGGATTTCTCTCTGGGCCCCAGCGGACCCTGGGGAATCCCCCGGCAGCCCTGCCCCTTTGATTCCGGCCGCCACGCCGTTTGGCGAGGATCAATGAAGAAGGACTGCGTTTTTCTATGCCCTGAGTTGAAAGCAAAACACATGCGGAAATCGAGAAATCAATTTCCAGCCTCAGAAACCTCCTAGGAGACCATCCTTCTCCCCGGAAAGTGAACATGAAGGGGAGAGTGGGGGCGCCGAGCCTTTAGCACAACCTTGGCCTTGAGCAAAGGCCACCAGGTTTGGCAGCTGGCTCCTCGCACCCTTCAAATTCCAGAGAGCCTGGGGGGCTTCGGGGAGGGCAGACATCATGCCGAAGACCCCCAAGCCCATTCTGTGGCATGTGCACATGCACGTATTTGTGGTTATGTATACACATGTGTGTGTGCGTATGTGTGGTTGTGTGTACCTGCATGTATGTGTGGCTATATGTGCATGAGTTTATGTATGCATGGGTGCATGCATGTGTGTGTGGTTATATGTGTGTGAGTGTACATGTGCATGGGTGCCTGCATGTGTATGTGGTTGTTCGTGTATGTGTAAGTGTGTGTGCATGGGTGCATGCATGTGTGTGTGCACGAATGTACACGTGCATGGTTGCATGTATGAGTGTGGTTGTATGTGTGTGAGCATACATGTGCATGCATGTTTGTGTAGTTATGTGTGTGTCATGAGTGTACATGTGCATGGATGCATGCATGTGTGTATGGTTGTGTATGCGGGAGTGTGTGTGCATGGTTGCATGTGTGTGGTTGTATGTGCATGAGTGTGTGCATGTATTAATATATATAATTGGGGGCTGTGGCTGACAGGGGTCCTGTGAGCAAATCCCAAGATTGCAGCTTCCCCAGGAGCGGAGAGCAGGTCTGCGGGGCCCAGCTGCTCTCTCCAACCATCACTGGTGCCCCGTGGTTTGAGCCCCAGGGCCTACGTGACACTGCCCCGAGACCATTTCCTGGAAGCGGAGGCTGACAGAAGGATTCTTGTGCAAGTGGTTTACAAAGCGAATGACCTCAGGAGAAGCTTGCAGGACAGCGAGGGAGGTGGGCTAGGGCAGGAGGGAAGCTAGGCGAAGGTGGTTTCAAGGCAAGTCTAGCCTCAGGCCGACGTTATGGGGAGCTCTGGAGTGGGAATCGAAAATAGATATTTTCTGCCCTCAGGAACAAGGGGATTGGGCCATTCCACCTGGGCCATTCCAACCCGCCAGCTGTGGGCTGCCCCCAGAGGGGGACTCAGGAAGAACAATGCCCAAGAGAAGGGTTGGGCTCGAACCCTTCATTTCGAGCTCCTGCAGCAGCTGGAGCACCGCCTGAGCGGGGGATCCCCGTGAGGCAGCAACAGCCTCTGCGGGAGACACTCCAGGGCACAGCCCACGCCGCACACGGACACCCTACCTGTGTCCTCGGGCCACGGCACCAGTGACAGGCATGTGCCATGAGAGGGGCCCTGCTACAGCACGTCCTCGGGGCTCCCGCAGGGCACGCATGCTCCGAGGGCAGCGAGGAGCAGCTGGAGAGTGGCGGGGGACAGTGCCCTGCAGAGGCCAGGGTCCAGGAGTGGCAGCCCCCTCCCTCTGGAAGGGCCTCCCCGGCCCAGACTCACTCTGCGGGACCCGCATGTCATCGCAGACTTAGACCCGGACTTAAGCCTCGCTCCGCCCAGACCCACCGCCCAGACTCCGGCTGGTGGACCCCACAGTCGATGGGAAACCAGGGAGGGTGGGCGCGGGCCGTGCTGTGGACCCTCCTGCCTCCCAGGACAAGGCAGCCGCAGGGCGTGAGGGCTCCATGTCTGCCAGGCAGGGACTGCGCATGTCTGGGCAGAGTGTGGCCCCGAATTCCAGCTCTGGGGGCGCAGCGCCCTGCTGCTGTCTACCTCCAGGAGCAGGAGACAGCAGAGGCCGTCTGCAGAGCCCACGTGCCTCGTGCCGTCCTCATCACAGTGATCAGCACTATTATTGATTGTTATTTGCTCAGTGTGGACGTCGCAGTGACACCGTACAAGACATAAAGGAGACAAAGCCTCGGGGCGACCGTCAAGGCTGACCAGCAGCTCTGGCACCAGATGCTCACAGAGACTCAGGTGGAATCTCTGCCATGAGCCCCAAGGTGTCCATTTTTCCACAAACCCCTCATGGGAAGAAAGGGGGCTGGGCCCACTCCCGAGGTGGGCAGCCCACCATGGAGCTGGCGGCCCGGAGCTCGGACACCCACCCCTTCCCTGTCCTTGGCCCACTCTCTCTCCTCCCCATCTCACGGGGCCCCCTCCAGCCCGGAGCAGCAGCCGGGGGCCAGCTTTGGACCCCTCCCCAGGACCAGCAGGAGGGGCAGGGCCACAGGGGAGAAAGGAGAGCCAGCCACCAGGTCATGCCTTAGTCCCCCCCGGCTGCTAAAACAACATGCCGCAAGCTGGGTCGCCCTCAGACGACAGAAGCATATTGTTCGAGGTTCTGGAGGCTGGGAAGTCCAAGGTCAAGGTGCCAGCAGACTCTGTGCCTGGTGAGGACCTCTTCCTGGCCCACAGCCAGTGCCTCCTGCCATGTCCTCACATGGTGAAAGGGGTGAGGGAGGTCTTGGGGCCTCTTTTGTTTATAAGGGCACTAATCCCATTAGCATGGGCTCCACCCTCATGGCCCCATCGCTCCCCGAAGATCCCACCTCCTAATACCATCACACTGGGGATTAGGTTTCAACATACAAACTTTGGGAGGACACAGACTCTAGGTCTATTGCATGCAGGAAGGGCCATATTATAGCAGATGATCATGCACCAAGGATATAACAAGAGAATTAAACCAGGAGAGGTGAGGACCCTCCAATGGACTTTGGAATCCAACAGACAAGATTGCAAATCTCACCACCCACTACTCACCCACCACCTGACATGAGCAAAAACTGTGTCTAAATCTTTGTTTCCGCAATGCTGGAACGGGGACAAAACACAGAGCATTCACCAGACCTGGGAAGAGAGGTAAATATACCATAAATGGATTATTGGTATTGCAATGATTGATAAAATAATAATCTATGTTTGCAAACGCTGTGGCCATCTCCTAGTACCCACTTTCCAGGCTTAGCAGAAAGATTAAACATTAATAATAATCCAGCTTATAGCATGCTCCCTGAGTGTCAGACCCTGTCCTGAGTGTCAACGCCCACGATACAAGTTAGGTTATTATTTAACTAATAAATATTGGGATTGAACGCAGCCATAATTATCAAGCACATAAGCAACGCCCCACAAACTGTAACCTGGTGGTAGTGGTTGGTGGTCATAGAACACTAGAACAGATGGGTTAGGGATTATGTGATCAAGAGATATCCTGGAGCGTGGGAAAGCCACCCCACCTAATGTCAGTGTCATGAGCCCCAAGACATGCACCGTTCCATTTGATCTAAGAGCACGTGTTTCCGATCGGATAGCCCGGCAGACTTTCAGTCCTTTTGGGGTGTGTGTGTGTGTGTGTGTGTGTGTGTGAGACAGAGAGGGAGACCTAGGAGCTATTGTTTTCCCCACACGAAGAGTCAGATAAAACTTGCACCCATCAGCATGATCTTTCCCTGGCTTGTGCTTTGCAACTGTGTCTGAGATGCGATCCAGCCCCAGCCAAGACAAGCAGACAGACACGTCGACGCAGGACTGAGAGAGGCACGATAGTCGTGGCCCTTTGTATCCTCCGTTTCACAAAGTACAAAAATAGGCGGCAAGCTCGAGACAGCTCAGATGCCTGGCTCAGACAATCGCAGCCAGGAGACGGGAGCGGGGGGCGGGGAGGCAAAGTACAAGGAAAGGGAGAAAGAACGGAAAATCAGCCACTTAAGGTCAAAGCAGTGAGAATAACATGAAAATGCTGCCAACGGAGTGGAATCCAGATGTCTTCGAGGTTGGAAATGTGACAACAGAGCTGTTGTTGCCTCTGGGCTGGTGTCACCACTGTAGTCTCGTTGGAGACTGGGATGCTGGGTAGAAACTTGGGGACAGGGGGAGGCAGGCTGGGCTCCAGATCTCAGAGGGGGATGTGCCAGGGTCCCCCCAGGGAGGGCCAGGCTACTGGCCGTCCATGGCCTTGTAACCACAAGCGATGGAGGCATGCCCAGCCTCTTCCATTCTTGAAGGCTGATGGAATAGAGCTTGATGGATGGAGTCTGATGGGACGGCATGCAAATGTATGCAAACGAGGCCTGGGAGAACCTGGTGGTGCTTTTCTTTATTTGTTTATTTAGTTGAGACAGAAGAAATATATGCTCGTGCAAACAAATCAGAGAATTACAGATATGCACAAAGAAGGAAATCAAAATCCTTTCTTAGCCCACCACTCAGGGTAAAAAAAACCAAATAAACAACGATTGCTAACATTTTGGTGTGTATTCTTCCAGTTTTCAACCCATACATATACAGGGTTTTTTTTTTCTAACCAAAATAAGTTATTTTGCATGCTATTTTGTAACCTGCTTTTTTGCATTGAAAATATATCATAAATGAGTGTATGGTACTATCATTGATTGAACAAACTCCCTATTGTTGGAAATCCAGGCTGCGTTCGGCTTTCTTCGCCAGGTTTAGAAGATCCCACAACTCAATTGTCAGAGGCAGACGGAGCACCCCACCACGTACGGGAACCCCACTCTCCAGGGAAGCGTGTGTGTCAGGGATGGGGGTGGGGAGGAGAAGCTCAGACCACAGGGCTGGGAAACAGAATTATTTTTATTCTCTCAGGGGCTGGGGGGAAAGGTGCTGTCCAAATATCAAGCCTGCAGACAAGAAGCAAGTGACATAGAGCCTTTGTGGCCTCCCTTGCAAATGACCGCCCAGGAGTCTGTGCCAGCTGGGACTGTGGTTAGGCAGCTTCCCAGGGAGAACAGAAAGGAGGCACATCCCAATAATTCACCATCTCCTCTCTGCGCATCAGGAATTTGGCAGCCTTGGCACGTAGAGCCCTGTATCAGCTATTGTAAGGAAGGACAAACAGAGGCAGAGATCACCTCAGTCTGATGGGGAGACATAGTTAAGGACAAAAACATACACCCACTGCAATATGAACCAAAGATGCTCCACACGAGCTATGCCTCAAAGCATGAAAGGAATGGGGAAAGAGGGTCTTCCAATCACCCTTAGCTGAACACCTACTATGTGCATGACTCTGTGAAGACCCCTTTGCATGGAGTATCTCGCTTAATCCTAGAAACACTGATATGGGGAGGCCGCTCTTCTCTGGATGGGGACAGGGAGAGACATTTATTTGCCCAGGGTCACACGGGTCACTCAAAGGCAGGGCTGAGGGTGCGTTTAGCTCCTCCTGGACCCCAGAGAGGCCCCCTGTGAAGGAACAGTCTGCAGAGGGTTGGCTGCAGGAGGAAAGGCTGCTGGGAGCCGGCGACTCCGGAGACCTGCTTTGCAGAAAGGAAGGGGCGCAGGAGGAGGAAGAAAGGGGAGGCTTGTAGGAGAGGGAGGGAAACGGGGGTGCCCCGGCAACGAGCAAGCCAGGTGCCAGGGGAGGCAGCAGGGCGGACTGGCAGTGGAGGAGGGTCTGAGGGTGCTGTGAAGACGGAGCATCCCGCTGGCCCAGGACCCCTGCAGGGCAGGGCAGGATGGGACCTGAAGTGGAAAGTGAGAGGGATCCGTGGTGTCTGCCCCCGTGGGTGGGACTCAGGACCCAGCACTTGGAGCAAAGGCAGAGAGGGAGCCGTCCTCCCTCCCGACCCCCCGGCTCCCTGCCACCCCCGCCGTGCCGCTCCTGCCATCGCGCCCACTAATCACGGCTCAGGGCCCTCGGTGAAAGTCACTTTGGGCAAGATTGATTAGGCTTCTCCCTTTGCAGTTGAGCTTCATTTGCTTTGCTCCACGCTTGCCGGGGGCTCTGGCGAGGCATTAAGGCCCTGCTTGGGGTCCACCGTCCTCCTGTGTCCTCTCTGAGGCCGCAGGGGCCATCCAGGCTTTTTATTTGCCCACTCGGTTTGCTTTTTAATTACACCGAGTGGGGCGAGCAGGGGGCTCTGGGCAGATTGCTGCAGCAAATATTTATCATCGTTGCTGGTATTTTCACTACTAATAACCCTGGCGGACGAGAAACTGTAAGCCAGAGGATCGGGGCTGTTAATTGAAAAATAAAGCCGGGAGAAGATTCGACGCGGACGGAGCTGAGCGAGGAAGAGGAGGCGAGAGCCTGCCCCCCTCCACGGGGCAGTGGCATGCGCCAAGCCCCTTCCTGAACCCCGGAGGCGGCTGACCCTCGCCCTGGGTCTGAGAGAGAAGTCACGGGTTTTGTTGCTGTTGTGGTTTAATTCTGGAAAATGAGTTTGGGGTATTTATGGGCCACGGTGGGCACCCTGGTTGTGGGGGACAGGAGGCACGGAGACTAGCTTTGAAGGCAGCTCCCTGCTCAACCCCGCCAGCCGCCCCAGCTTCAGAAGACTGGAGGAAGGAAGCTAGCGCCCAGCGTGGGTGGGGACACAGCAGAGGCACAGAGGCACTTTGTCACGGTCACTTGTCGAGCTGTCTAGAGAGCACTTCCAAACCAGGAACACAAAAATCTTAAAAGTGTGCCTCCCCTTTGACCTTTGAGGACACAAGTGTGTCAACAGGGATCTGGGACGAGACCCCCCAGATGTCCCCGCTTCCGGGGAGGGGTCTGGGGTTGTGTACAACAGGACAGCCACTAGCCACATGGGGCCATTTAAATTGAAATGAGTTCACTGGATTCGGCCCTCCTTCATACAAGCCCCAGTTGAGCTGTTGCACAGCCGAAGGTGGCGAATGGCCACCAACCTGGACGGCACAGATGTCCACATTTCCGTCATCCCAGAGAGCCCCAGGCACAGCAGGGGGCTGGGAGGTTTCGCCTCTAACCCAGTCTCTGCTCAGCAACCAGAGAAATATTTTTGAAAACGTAAGTGTTGTCATGTCATCAGCTCCTGGAAACCCTTCGGTGCCTTTACGTCAGCCCTAGAATGGGGCCCAGATCTTCCCACGGGCCCCCTCTGGCCTCAGCTCAGGCCAATCTCTGCCCTGTCGGAGTTCAGCAGCACGGATCTCCAGCAGGCCCAGAGCCTGTGAACCCTTGAGCACCCCAGGGCCTTTGCACTGGCCAGTCCCTGCACCGAGAACCCACTCCCACTCTGAAAAACAGGCC